>JAOTAZ010000003.1:18155568-18166402 GCA_025629785.1 Erythroxylum oxycarpum
AACTTAAATTAATACTAACCTTAGCATAATTCAAATCCAATTACTGATCTAATAAGACTCCAAAAATTTAAAACATGCCTCAAATTAAATAAAACAGGTTTGGGGTCCAACAATTCTAAACAACAACACATTTCGCCATTTCATTCAATCCAACTCCCTTCATTTAAGTCATATTCATCATAATTATAAAACTCATTACATTAGCCCATTTCTTCTCCCATTATTTCGACCAAGCCTTATCCAATATACATCTTTTTTCATTTTTCATCATCAATTCACATTATACATATACAATTACCACCATAGAATTCATTTAAACCATCAATTTCAAAAGATATTCAAAAATTCACAAATTGTCACCAAAAAGAGAACATTTCGGTTTTGGCTTAAGGGGAATTCTCTATGACTCATTTCATTCATCTAAACTATGTTTCATGCATATTCAAGCGTGGAGAACAACATATCTGAACACTAAACTCAAAATCATAATGTAAAGAGTGATGAGACAAAATTTACCTAAACTTTCCTTTTGTGGTATCTTAAATTCCTTTGAGAATTTCTCAAATCTAATGATAGATTTGAGTTACTTGATCCCAAATTAGCTTAGAACACCTTGATTTGGGTTGGAGAATCAAAAAGAATGGTAGAATTTTAGTAATGGTCGAATGGGTTCCTCTCCTCCTCTCTTCTCCTTTGTTTCAATTAAAACAAAATGTTTATAGTCTTTAATAGTGGGGTGCACGGCCATACAAGGAAGAAGGTCTAGAATATTGACTCTTCTTTGACCAAATATGGTGAAATTTCCTTTTTGCTCTTAGCTTACGTGAAATTACCATTATACCCTCCAAACTTTTCCTAAATTTGCAATTAAGCCCAAATTTGGGAATGATCAAAAATTTTATTTTTACTTTGGTCCCCAAACTTTTGAAAATAATAATTAAGCCCTTTAAATTTATAAAATTACATATTGATCCTCCAAGAATTGAAAAATTACAATTAAGTCCTTTAACATTTAACAATTGGCAAATAAGCTCTTATGTACATCAACTTTTCCAATTAAGCTTTCTAAGTGTCCAATAAGTCTATAAATCATGTCTAATAATCTCTAAGGCATTGGAACACATTTAACTCAGCCATCATGGTCATATCCATCCAATGGACTTGGTTTTATACACTTAGAAGCTTATATGTCAAAAATCTCCAAGATTTTGCTTATCGATGAACTCTAAGTTCATGTAAGGATATATAACATTATAAATCACTGACATATATACCCAAAAGGATTTAAATACATCTTTGAACTCATAAACCACACACACACACACACACACACACACACACACACACACACACACACACACATATATAATATATAGTATCTCCAAGTATAGACTAATACAAAAAGGCTCAGAGAGTCCGGCTTTACAAATAGTTCTTAAGATAAGTAGTGGAAGTAAGATGAAATTTGAAAGGTTCAAATCTCATGACAATACATCCAACTAGAACTAGTTCCTTTGATGATACATTTGATGAATAGTTGAAAGGCTATGAGACATTGAAAGATTCATTTTCATGATGAATTCAAAGAGTTTATTTTGGAGATGATTGTTAATTTATCATGTATACAAAAAGGTTAGTGGGAGTATAGTTGTCCTCTTCAGTATGAGTATGTAGAGACATAACAGAGAACAAAATTGTAATTTTCAATTACTGAAAACATAATTGTCCAGGAACAACCCTAGATGGATATGAAAAGGTAACAACATAATTCTAGGAATTAGATCTATAGAGATAGATAGATTGGAAGTTGTTCACCTATTCTAAGTCCAAATACATAGATAATGTACTAAAGATGTTTAGTATTTGAGATATTAGATACTTGTGAAGTATTAAAGATATTTATTATTCTATATATGAGTTGATATTTGAGTGCAAGGTGATAAGGATATTTACTTTAGAAGTAAATCCTAATTAAGGTCTATTTTACTTGGAACAATATCATTCAAAATTAGAAAGGTTTCAATATAGCAATGATTGTTAATTAAGTCATAATACACTTTTTACTTAGTGGAAATGATTATTTAGATCAGTAAGTTCTTTGATGAACTTGATATAGTTCTTTGCATTGTTCAAGACAGTAATGTACTGTAGAACATTAAAGCCATTGGGCATGTAAAAAAACCTAAGGTCTCATCAAGGATCCAAAGATGTATTTAGGCAAAATTTTCTTAATTATGATGATAATTAAGGTGAAAGTTGTAAGAGTTAAGCAAGTGCTCACACTATAGAGAATTTTGTAGAATTCTCTCATTAAGCCACTGTTCTAGCAGTAGCATGATCATCATATGGTAATATGGTATATAATACTTAAACGATTGACTTAGTGCAAGTAGGAGATTATTGGTTTATGTCATATAGTCAATCGCTTTGGTTGTATTTTAGTAACAAAATATTAAGGCATTCTTTATCTTGTACATGTTTAGATATCTATGATAAATTTAATGTGATAATTATATATTGCAAATAAAATTACAATAAGATTATAATAATAAGATTCATATTGCATTTATATATTATCCATAAATTATTCCTAGTTATTGTTTTATTAAGACTGGTCATTAACAAAACATAAAAAGATTAGCACACGTTATGTTTTTCCTTATGAAAGAAATAGTTAATCTCATAGACTAATGTATGGAAATACTTAAATAAATGTGTGAGTGCTTGTTAGAGAACAAATTCACTAAATTGACCCAACATGAGAAATCCATTCAGAACATTATTTGTATGTCTATGAAAATTCCATTGTGATGATTGTATAAGTGATCATTTGACTTAAGATCTCCAAAGTTTTCTTATATAAGGATTATCATATTTTGATACTACTTATGACTTATTCTAATCGTAGATAGTTCAATCGGTAGTCATTGGATGTAGCTTGAACTATATAGAGGTAGTTGAGAGATTAAGATATAATTCATCACCCTAACGTAATTAGGGAGAATGTTCCGTTGATTTCAATTAGTATTGATTTGGGAAATCCTTGACTAAGGTAGAATAATGTTTTGAAAATAGTTTACAACTTTCATTAATTGAATCAATAACTAATGAAAGAGAACTAACATGATTAGACACAAAATAGAGTAAACATTAACTTCATCTTCTATGTCTAACTAGAACATTGTATGATGAAAAGATTGAATTATACAGAAAAATCTTGCTCAGAAAAGTTAGTCAAAACTACTTTGACATTCTTAAATATTTGGGTGATCATAATGTGTTGCTAGACGTTAATCTTGATCTATGATTATAAATTGTTTAATTGAAGAATTAAATATAAATTAAAACGAGTTTTAATATATAATTAGAATTAGAATTAGAATTTATAATCATTGCCATCATATTTGAAAATTTAATGGGTCTTACATAAAGAACAAGTTGAAGAGAGAAAATATATTTTAATCAAATTGGACTCGTAAAGCTGGAAAAGCTTTATAATTAAATATGAGATATTAAATAAATAAGGATCAATATGAGATATTGGATCTTATTTTGGCATAATTAGTATTTAATTAAAATTTAATTTCAATTAAATTACTAAAATGTCAAAACTTATTATAAATAGACTTAAGTTTGAATAGAGCTAGCATTTTTTGCTTAACCCTCTCTATAAGAGTTACAAAGTTCTTTTAACCTGTTCTATAGATACCGTTAGAAATCGAATACTTGTGCGACTGCAGTGGTTGAGATGAGCCAATTTCATAAACGGTTTGTAGGATACGATAAGAAAAGAATCAAAGTTCAGAATAAGATATAAATTAAAATTCACACTTTATTATAATTTATATGCTAAACATTTTATAATTTATATGCTAAACATTTTATAAAATTAAACTAATCTTGGTTTTTATGAAATTAAAATACGAAAATTTTTTGTAATATTCCACTACGGACAGGATGAGTTCCCACTATTGCTATAGGTAGAATTCTTTGAAATTTATATTGTGATTATTACCAAAACCCTAATTTATAAATTGGGAATCAATAAATTCAAGAAAGAAGAAGCGGAAAGAAGGGGCTTCAAAAAAAAAACAAAAGAAGCGGAAAGGACAATCGTCATCCTATGCTTCGTTTTTTTTTTTTTTCCATTACACCCGTTAATAACGAACTACCAGTCGACCAATAGCAATTTCACACATTTCACTCCCTTACACGTCGTACTTGTACAGACGTCGTCTTGAATTATCATCCCACTGCCAAACGTCGCTGCCTTCTTCATTTAAACCTTTCCTCACTATTCATCGTCATCTCCCCCTCCCCTTCTTGTATTTCTGCTTCCTCTCATAACAATTTCGAACCCGAAAAATTTAGTTTTACTATCCATTTCATAAAACGTACAGAAGGGTTTCCCTTGATATAATGCTTGAGAAAAGTAATGACCCTGTACAAACTACGTTACATAGATACAGAACACAATCAATCTCAAACTTATGCTTGTTTCACCATGAAGCTTAGAAATTAATAATTATCAAGTTTTTCAAAATAAATAACGATCATTCCAGCAATTAGAGCAACAAAGAGTGCTTTAACATATTGCAAAGGAAAGTGCCGCCTACATTCCATGCTGGTCGCTTCAAGTTTTGATTGACAAGCAAAATTCTGTTCAAAACAGGAAACCCCTTCTTCATTCTCACCCTGGGGTGCACTTTCAGATGCTTTGTCCACCTGATTCAGGAAAAGAAATTCGATCCATTTTTAGAATGAATTGCCAGAGTAAAAGAAGAGATGATTAAGGAATTATATCAATCTTGGATCCTTGTTTCTTCATTGGTGGATCATCCAGGTACTTAAATCTTTATACATGCGCAATCTTAAGATAATGCCAGATGTTCCTGTGATCATCATAACAAATTGACGATTCAGTTTCATTTCTGATGTAGACATTTCTAATCAGAGCGACTGATTCACAAAGGAGGATGCAAGGTATTGACAATTGACAGCATTGGATTTGTGATCATTACATCATTGGCTGTTCTAATTGCAAATTACTCCTCTTATGGATGCAAGGAACAAATTTCTTATGACTGACTGCTGCGTGTGCTAATAAACAAAATGTGAGTTAAGAAAAATTACACTATGCATAAGTCTGTTTGTTATAGGGACTTCATTGTTACGACCTTGCCCTTACCAAATAAGAAATCCGAGAGAATAAATAGGTTATCAATTTGTCAGGATATCTAAAATTTTTTTGCACTGGGGAAAACTGACGTTCTGGTTTTTGATAATTATGGAAAACACACATATCCCTCTACAGTATAAGTATCTTTCCATTTCCATAACGGGAACCAAGCTTAATCTATATGTGTAAAGGATGGAGGCAGAGTTGATCTAACAACTTTACAGGTGGAGATTTTCAGGTCCATAAAATGAACAGGCAAAGAAGATAATATAAGAAAGAAAGTCTGATATTACTGTACAGTATTTCCTAGGCGTTCTCTGAAACAAAGCAAGATGAACATTAGTAACTTCAGCTGGACCTTTTCTCATATTCTCAATGACCTAAACAGAATTGTACGATTGGGTCCAAGCAGAGGCAAAACAAGAATGCAACATTGATGGAATGTTAAAATCAGAGCATGTGAGAAATCAAGTTTTCCTGTGGATCATCTCAAAAACTGTCGAGACTTCATCTGAATCAGGAAAAGACTTGCAAGAAAAAGGAAAAAGAATGTAGAGATAGTTGCATTCAGAAGCTCATAGAGAATACAAACAAAAGTGTAATATAATGCAAATTTTCGGTTCTAGGACAAATATGGTAGTGAAAGGTACTTACCGACAAACTTTTAGATGGCGATACTGCTTCCTCAGAAGATTTGTCAAAAGCTTCCTTACACGAATCATTCTCCAAGTTGACCAGATTTTCATTGTCAGTACATGCTTCACTGCCCTTTTCCCTGTAATTCTGTCTTTTGGCATTTCTTAATTTCTCTGCCAATACTTCATTCTCCTTCTTCACTAAAAGTAGCTGCATAAATATACTACTATATTTTTAGTATGAAAAGTCTACAAATTTGTTTATTCATTTGGTTAAGAAAAGTAGAAAAAAGGCAGCATGCCTGAATAAGTGAATGAAAGACACTCTAAGGTTTCATCTTCTTTTAAGTGTCCATTTCTATGAGTTATTGTGGTTGATTATGGACACCTTTCCATATAGGATAAGATTAACATTTCAATAAATACTGCCTTCTTATTTGTACTAATTGAGATGATGACAAATGCGTTCTTCAATAGTCCATAGAGAAAACAATGTTACAGAAAAGTTATGAACAACTATAGAGAAGCATTTCTAATTAATTTGAAGTGCTCGAGAGTTCACACAACCTATTATGATGATAGAAATGGAAAAGAGCTTATGTATATCCCAAGTATCAGTGTATATAGCAGATACAAAATAAAGCTAGCACCTGATTTTGAATGTGCTCTCTTTCTCGGGCTACTTGCATAACCATATCCATGATGAGCCCAGTTCTGAGGTTAATTTCTTTAGCACTTGCAGCTTTTGAGTTGTTAGCCTTATTCAAAGATGTCTCCAATGTTTTCACTTTAGACCTTAAGAAATCTATTTCATTGTTAAGTTCCAAGTTGGTTTCAGATAACAGAAGACATCGTTCCTCTGTAGCCTCTACTTTACTTTCAGCTCTAGATGTTTTTGATTTTAAATCTTCAATTAACGTCTCCATGTCCCAAATTGCAGAATACAACATATTTTGTTGCTCCTGACTTGCTTCTGATGACGCCTTTACATGCTGTAGTTGTATTTGTACCTCCCTTAACTGCTTCTCGAGCAAGCTTACCTTCTTTGTGTTACTATCTCTGCTATCTTTAAGAAAATTGATTTCCTCTGTAAGTTCGACATTTGTATCTGTTAACTGTGCAACCTTGGCCTCTGTAGCTTCAGCCCTATTTTCTGCTTCATAGATATTTTCTTTTGAAGATTCAACTACATTTTCCATCTCAGTTAGTTGCTCTTGGCTTTCTTCATATAAAGCATTTACATTCACCAAACGTAATTCAGATCTTTTTAGCTGTTCCTCAAGTGATTTTACTCTTTCCACCAAAATGGATACTTCAGAACCTTTGCTAACGTGCTCATCAATACTTCTTTTAAGCTTATTTAAAGCAGCATCTTTGGAACCTAGCTGCTGTATGCAACAATGGAGTCTAGCATTTAACTCAGCTTCTCGTTGAACCGAACCACTAATATTAAACTGAACAGTTTGAAGTCGACCAGCCAATTCTTTTGATATCCCCATGAGCACCTCGGCAGCATTTTCCGCTTCTAAAAATCTTCCCCAGATTACTTCAGCCGCTTCCTCCATGCGGACAGATACCTGCTCTGTGTGGTGCAGTTTTACTTTCAGCTGTTCTTCATTCTGTGTAAGTTCAGACAATTTATTCTCAAGATCAATCTCCCTTCCCAGAGATTTCTCCAGCATCCTTAAAACATACTTTCTCTGATCTGCTGTCTGTCTTTTTGAACTTGGGCTAATGTATAACAGTTGATTATTGTCTGATAACTCATTGGTGTTTTCATCTTCCCCTACAGAAGTGCACTTATCTGTGTAGGTAAGCAGAAACAATGAAGACTTCCTGCATACAAGTTTTAAATGGAAATATGTCACTTACAGTTCTCAAGTCTGAATGCTGAAAATGCCCTCTGCAACTTGGTTGACTGTGTCTTCACCTTAGAAACCTTCTCTAGGGACTCATTCAATAATTCCTCTGACTGAAACACTCTCTCTTCCAACGTAGCAATATTATGTTCTGCCAAATAACTACATGAAGAAATTTTGTTACGGATATCACAAATTTCTTCTTGGATATTATCCACAAAAATTTCCACATCTCCCACTGTAGAATCTAAAATTCCAGAGAGAAGATCAAATTCTAATGCCTTCTGTATGGACGTTGCTGACATGGCCATTACCTCAAGATCATTATCCCAAGCCAATAAATGCATCAAGAGTACATGCAAATTTACTAACTTCTTGGAAGTATGTTCCAAATCCAAATCTACTCTAGTTAGAACTTTCGTGATAGATTCTAAATCTTGTACTCCCTGGGCACTGAATGAGCTTCTGTCTTGAAGATCTAACATTGGATTGTCAATAAGTATATAGTCAACACTCTGGTCATCCATTCTCACAGTTAAATTCCTGTATATGGAAAACCAAACAAAGGAAAGCATATAAGAATAAGCCAATGATAAGCTTTCTTATACACAGTGATGGAGATTTTGGTATGGACTACTAATGGGAGCGGGGGAAGTCAAGTGTAAGCATGCAACAATAAGCATATTTTTGTACTCCAAATGTCTTGGAATATTTTGCACAAGGGGTGAGATACATATCTTCCAGATAGCAAGCAATTCCAATATATAAAATGAGAGACTTAAACGATCACAGGCAAATGCTGGTTATGCACACATCAGGTCCCTTTGCACTGAAAGATGAGATGTATTATGAAGACTTTCCCCAATTAAACGAACCTGAATAATCTTAAGTTTTGACAAAAAAAGGTTCATTGTTGAAAATGTTCTGCATCACTTTTGGTTCCCCTAATTGTCTCCACCCGTGGAAACAATTCCCATCTAAAAATTATTAAGTATATAACGGAGAGAAGTCACCACCAGCTCACGTACACAGTCAAATCAAATAGTTTTCTGTGGAATTTTTACATTTGCAAATCTTTAAATGCACAAGATGACAGTCTTCAGTGGTCTGCTACCTCATAGTTCACCCTAAGTGAAAAAGATCTTGATTGAGTTCCTTATGAAATTCAACCGCCATTCTTGACTTTATGAGGCTAATGAAATAAGCAACTCTCTATGGCAATCATAAAGCTAAGAAAATGATTCCATCTAAGAGATTAAACCTTTGAGAGACTACATAGGAGTTCAAAGGTCACACCTTTCACCGAGAACTTACTTACCCACACAGGAAATCCACCCAAAAAAGAAAAAACTAAACGATTAGACAAATGTTAAAAAGTTTCAGCTAAGTGAAGATATAGATAAAAGAGCCAATACAAGCAATGACAGTATTAAAAAAAAAAAAAAGAAGAAGAAGAAAAAGCAGATAATTGGGTCTAAGGAGAGAAGTACCTTCTTCAGGTAAAAGCCTTAATGGGTGAAGAGGGATTTTTGAAGAGGAAAACAAGTATCCAACCAGAGAAAGAAAAAACTAAGAAGTTTCTTTCTTCCTAACTACCTCATGTTTCATAATACCGTTGATTCACTGGGATCTGTGTAGAGAATGGTCTAAGTCTAAAATGAGCCGTGGGTCAACAACAAGGAGAGCAGAGTCAGCAGACCAGTTGGTGATAGATTTTAATGAGACGCAATGACAGGCGCATGTTATCCATTATCAGCGCTGTAGTTGAATTATTGAGTTCGTACAAAAAAACTAAAGAAAAAACATTGACTAGGCCGGCCTGACAACAGACTGCCATAAACAAAGGGACGGCAGGTAAATTATAATTCACTAAGCTCATGGTAATGTCTTCTAGTATGAAAAAACAAATATAGCAATAATGCAATCCCAAGCCCTGAACTGAAAGATAAGCCAGCCATATATGGCAACACTTCGTTGTGTAATTCATTCAGCGTTACAGGGATGCTGAATGCGACCTATTCAGTGCGTGAAGGTTTGTTTGTGCACTATGATAGTGTTACAAATTTGATGTCATTTTGACAATTTTCTTGTTTTCTACGAGGTTTTTATTTTATAATATTTTTTTCAACAATAATAACATTTAAAATATTTTATAGAAACCATCCACAAGAATTATACTAGAAACTCACCTCCTCTATAAATTTTTAACCTCTTTTTTTCAGAGATTAAAATATGTTACACATTCCACCATACTCTAATCCTTCGTGACAAATGAACAATTTCATTAATAATCAAACTTGTAAGAATGAATAACAAGATTATTTACAAATTAAAAAGATGATATCTTTATCAAAATCTTTTTTTTTGACACATTTAACGTTGAAAATAAGAAATTTTCTTATTTAAATAATTTATAATTTTTTTGCATTTACTCTTCATTTAAGTTTAAAGGAAAATCCCTTAATGAAAATTTCAATTTATAATATAAATTAAGAATTTAAATGATTTAAATCGGAATCAATAACCCTTATAGGCCATAGGCCCATAGCCCAATCTCATTGATATAGAGAAGGCCTAAAACAATGAGAGGTCAGGTAAACTCACAAACGGTACTACAAGCCCCATCATTGGAGTGGATGCATAAAAGTAAGCAGTACTAATCTTAACCTATGAACCAAAATCAGTGTATGTTTATGAAGATGAGTACGTGGTAATTTTATTGTCAAGTATATTTCCTCTGTATCTTTTGGGCCACAAAAGATGCTTCTCATTACCAGCTGTTAGTGCCAGTCTAACATTGACACACTGCCAACCAATTTTAGTGGAATGTGCGTTGCCATGACAATTTTTGGGCCCTCTCTGAATGCTTCACCCAACATTAAACCTAAAAAAAATTGAACCAACATAAAAAATTAAATTACTTGTAACAATTTAGGTCATTTCGTGGTAACATCAAAAATTCTAAAATTTTCAATATTATTTAAAGACTTACAAATCATGCTTTTATCCAAAGTATCTACATTAATATCTTCTATGACATTTAAATAAATAAAAATTTAATATATCAAATTATTTTTTATGGTAATACATTATAGTTCTAATTTTAATATATATAATAAGATACCAACTAATCATAAATAGATACAATATTTTTTCAAGTT
>JAOTAZ010000003.1:18255903-18265950 GCA_025629785.1 Erythroxylum oxycarpum
ATGAAGACCATTTTCACCAATTCCTTCTACATTAATTTAGAAAAATCATCAAAACAATTAGGTCATTGGTTCGGTTATTGTTCACACAGACCTCAACAGTAACTTTCCAAACCAAAATGCAACCTCTTAAGGATAAAATTAGACAACACCTATTTCACACAAAAATGTAGCCAACAAACTCAAGTTTAATTTGGAACAAACTTCACCTCATTTGCATAACTACACAATTAGTTATGCTTAAATCAGTGTACTAGGTCAAACTCACTTTTTCAGCTTTACTACTCAAATACACTTCCTATCATGCCAATTCAAATTCTACTACCTTAAGCACCCTAATTGGACATAAAATCAGTCCCTACATCATTCCTACATTCACTAGGAATAACCACCTCAATTTGGTAGCACTTACCTCTTAAATTCCATGCAAGATTAGTCATCAAAACTCAATTCAAAATCAAGCTCAAACACTTCACTTATACTACTTCATCAAGTCATACTCAAACATCACCTCATACCAAAAAATTCCACCTATAATTTTCATCAAATTAATGCATCAATAAGCACAATAACTGCACCAGAACTCCTATTGAAAGCATCTAACAACCATGATTCATTAAAATACATAATTAAAACTTAAAACAAAACTCACCTCCTTAAAGCTTTCAAATCTTCAATTCTTTAATACAGCACCAACTTCCAACTTTCTCTACTTTCTAAACCTCACACAAGGAGTTCATCCTCATTAAAAGAAGGTAGTTTGAGTGCATGCAAAGATTGGACAACACTTAGGCAAGCCAAAGAAAAAGAAGAGAAAAAAAATCGATGGAGATGGAGAGGAAATGAAGGCTTCGGTTGATAAGGGCTAAAATGAGCAAGTAAAGTCATCTTTTCATTCGTGTATTTAGGCATAACCGAGAGAGGGGATAAGTAGGCATTAAATGAAGTGGAGAGGTGGAAATAGTCTATTAGGCCAAGATAGAAAAGAAAAGTCAAACTTCATTAATGGATTTTAAAACAATTAATCCAAATAAACAAATTACAATTAAAACATTTTCAAGGGTCCCACATACAATTCCAAAATATTAAACCCCATAGCCTAAGCCCATGAAATCAGCAAATTTCGGTTCTGAAAACCGACCGGTTCGCCACTTGGCGATTTTTTCGGGTCCGGAAATTTTCTCCGAAAAATTCCCAAAAAATTCCTAAAAGTCCCTTAAAATGTAAAACATACAATGGATCACTCAAAATAATTTTTCAAACACAATGACCACGTTAATCACAATAAAATTGCATTAGGCACAAAAATCGGAAATGTCATGTATGCATGTACAGTTATTTCATGTGCACAAATTACTATTCTACCCTTCCCGTTGAGGGTGGGATGTTACAATCATCATCTTTACAGCAGCTTCCACCGTCGATCCTGGAGTCATGGATAGCGTCGGGTTTCCAGCAGTGATGGAGTACACAGGAGCTATGCGTGGCTAGGCTTCCGACCCTCTTGAAGATGTAACAAGGGCTTGAGTTCAGCGTAGGCTTCAAAGGGGAGTAATCATTTATTGTCTAAAGTTTAGTTATATGCTTCTTAAAACTCCGAGTTGGAGATTACATTTTATGATTGAATTAGTCTGATTATAGTTTAATTGGATGTTGACAATAACTTATGATACGGAGTGATTTATGTTGAACATTGTGCTTTAATATATGAAGTTTCATATGTGTCTTTGGTGAATGCATCAATTGTCAATATCTGCCTAGTTATGTTTGGTATAGATGATTGTGTTGATCCAATAGACCTCTTACATAAATTTCTCCACTTCGTACACTAAAGTTTTTAACAAAGATTTAAATAATCGAGTTGATTAATTAAATCTTTGGACTTAAAGAGTTTTTAAGGTTGATCTTTCGAAACTTAGTGGATTTTGCCCCCGAAAATCATTTCGAACCGTGATAGCCTGCGCCCATTTTCAAGAGGATTTTCTCAATTTGATTACAACTTAGCTTTTGTCATTTTCTTAATTCCCAAAAATCCAAAAATATTCTTTTATACTTTTTCTTCAATTTTGATTACTCTTACCAGTTTCGATCAATATACCAAACCCCCAACTTTTATCAGCTTTAAATTGCATATTTTCGACTTTAGGCTAGTTTTTAAATCTTTTTGGTCGGTTCCAACAAGAGAGACGACCCAAGGTTTCAGCTTATTGCAATCTTGGAATTTTATTATTTTTTGATCGGTTTCTAAGGTCGATTCTAGGATCGAACGATAAAGCCGCGATCTAATTGGCGCCGTTGCCGGGGACCCAAGAAATTGGTTTTCTAGGTTAGCCAAGTCATTTTTGCATTGCATTTTTCATAGTTTGAATTTTTACGTGTCAATAGTATAGGTTTAATTTCTCTTTCATAAGCATACTTGCATACTTTTTCTTTACATACTTCCATACTTTTCTTAGGACATTTTCATACACACGATCATACACATACATACATACTTGCATACACTCGCACCTATCACATTCTACTTTTTGTTTGATTGTGTGAATTTGTGAGTAAATTTTACTTTAGCTTCATACTTTTTTTTTTGGCTATTGTGATTTGTTCTTGTGCATGCCCAGAACACCTAGGCTAGTTCAGTTTCAACCTGAGAAAAGAACAAAAGAGACTTAGGGCAATTGAGCAAACAGATAACATGGCCGAACATCAAAATTTTCCCATTCACCAACCTAGAAATGGATATCAAGGATTAAACGGTGAACAGGAAAGAGTAGGAGATAACAATGGTAACAATAGACGTAGGATGATTAGGGAGGCCACAACATCTGACGTAAATGATGATCCCTTCACTGCTGCTTGTCCTAACTTCGACATAAATTTCGAAGTAAAAGGATTGCTGATCAACTCCCTTCCAAAATTTCATGGTTTGGCCGGAGAGGATCCATATATGCACCTATAAGCGCTTACAATGATTTTCCAGAGTATGAAACCAGTAGGGGCACATTTGGATCAGGTACTTTGGAAAGTTTTTCATCTATCGTTGGAAGGTAAGGCCCGGGAGTGGTACATGAGCCTCCCGAGGCATGTAGCCAATGCCTACAACAGTTGGGCAAATTTAAGAAAAGCCTTCCTGGAGAAATATTTTCCAGCCTCAAGGACATCATCGATGAGAAAGGAGATCTACTCAACAAAGCAAGATTATGATGAGTCCTTGTACGACTGTTGGTACCGATTTCAAGACCTACTGTCACGGTGCCCCCATCATCAAATTCCTGATGAGTAATTGGTACAATATTTCTATAATGGGGTGAAAAATCAAGAAAAAAGGAATGTTGGATGCTGCTTCGGGAGGATCCTTAATCGACCTCACCGCACCAGAAGCTTGGGCACTCATTAAGAGGATGGCCCTTAATCATCAACAGTATAGTGTCCGTGATTTTAGGAGTGTGCATAAAGTGGGAGCCTTAACGGCTCAAGCCAAAAGAATGGAAAGTCTGGAGTCGAAAGTTGATTCCCTTGATCATAGGATAACCTCTCAATTGTCTTCCATTACTGCTGAGCTAAAAAACCTAAATGTACATCGTCCTGCTTCATCAACGGATCTTACCGCACCCAGTTGTGAAACTTGTGGGTTGGTAATGCATATTTCGAGCATTTTCTTGGGACGATACAAGGAAGTTTCAGCGGTTTATCAAGGAAGGCAGAACCAGAAATGGGATCCCTACTCTAACACGTACAATGAGGGATGGAAAGCTCATCCCAGATTCAGTTGGAGAAACGATGAAGGTAGAGTACCGAACAAATTTCAACAAGAGAGTGGAGCTGGATCGTCAAACAATCAGTTTCACGACCAACATGCTTTGACGGTGCAACAACCTAAAGAGGACACCAACCAACTTTTGCACAATATGATGTCCCTAATGAAGGAAGAGAAGAATTCAAACGCTAACTAGTTCAACGCCATTGTGAATTTAATTCAGCAAGATTCCTCTAAAAATGCTGCTCAGTTTACTGCCTTAGAAAAGAGAATGGAGCAATTGGAAACCAAGGTGGAAAACCTAAATTCCTATGTCACTCAGTTGTCTAACAACTTGAGTGAGAATCAAGCTAGGAGCAGTCGGACCATACCTTCTAATACTGTGATGAACCCCAAGAGCTTGAATGCGATAGCTTTGAGAAGTGGGAAAAAGGTTGAATTCAACATTCCGGATGAGGAAGAGGCGCACACAGAGGAAATTGAGGCTGAAGAAGTGCCTCAATTTAAAGAGAAGATATTGAGATCAAAAAGTGATAGAGAGGAGAAGTTGTTGAAAGAAAGGAAGAGGAAGCAAAGGATGAAAAGTTAAGTGAGCACCGAGTCCCAAGTAAGGAAATCAATCTGAAAGACCTACCCTTTCCAAATTCTTACCTAATAAGTAAGAAAATGAATGAGCTAAAACATGAAAAAGACATAATTGACCTGTTTGGGAAGGTAGAGATCAATGTCCCCTTACTGGATTTAGTAAAGAGAGTTTCGGCCTATGCCAAATACCTGAAGGACTTGTGCACGAATAAGAGAAATTTTAAGCCAAACAAGAGAGTCCAGGTGAGCTCCAATGTGTCTGCATTATTTAAGCCTCAAATCTCGGTCAAGTGCCAAGACCCTGGATCGTTCACCATTCCTTGCATTATAGGCAAGGTAACAATTGGAAGGGCATTATTAGATTTAGGGGCAACTATCAATGTGATGCCTAAATCATTCTACGAGGCCCTAGGAGTTAAAAAATATCAAACCTACCTCAGTAGTTTTTCAATTAGCGGATAGATCCTTCGGGCATCCCGTAGGCATCATTGAGGACATCTTGGTCCAAGTTAAAGGATTAGTGTTTCATGCCGACTTTTATATTCTTGACATGTCTTCTGAAGTTGTGCAGGACACTTCTCTGATTCTCGGACGACTCTTCCTCCGGACAGCAAGCACCATGATAAGCATGAAGGAAGGCAAAATAACTGTGGAGGTAGGTAACCAGCAGGTAAGCTTCAACATGTATGAAGCAATGAAACACCCCTATGAGGATTATTCTCTGCTTGGAGTAAATATGCTTGATGCGGTTGTTGACAATGCATGTAGTGATTTTGCGCAAACTTTAACATCTTCTACTGATAATCTCTTCGGAGAAAATTTTCTTACTGATGTTGCAGGTGTACATTCGAGTATGGGAATGGGCATGGAGCTACCCAGGAGCCAAGCTGCTGAGATGGAGCTTGGATATCAATCGGATGTCCATCCCGAGCCGAAAGACCCACCATGAGTGCCAAGTTGTCTCTTCTTCTCACTTACTATATGATTGTGCATATGATTGGTAATAGCTTGAATATGTTGTGCATGACTATATTGTTTAAGTGTGGGGGAGAGACCCAAACCAGTAGGATTAGCTGTAGTTAGGTAGGATTTTTGTTTCTTGCTTTAATAAATCACTTCCTTTTGTTAGCCCTACACCTTTCTGAATAAATGAAGCATGACATTGGTTGAAGAGATTGGGTACTGTGAGATTGATTGTTGATTGATTATGCAAATTATTTAGGATCCTTAGATTTGTGTTCTATTCGGGTGGAGATGTCACGACGATTCTTGTTTCTTCTGCCCCGTTCGTCGCGACGAATGAAAATTCGTTCGTCGCGACGTGTCATCTGTTGTTAGTCCCGTTTTGCCCCTTTTGACCGTTGGTTTTCTCTTTTGTCCGTGCCCCTTTTTGTCTTTTGCTCTTCGCGCCTTTTCGTCTCCTTTGAGCCTCCTCTTCTTCTTTCTTTTCCCCTTCATTCTTCCTCCTCCAACACTGTTTCTGCCGCCGACGGTCTCGACTCTTTGCACTCCCCTCCGTCGTCCTGTTACTTCCAGAGTCTTCTTCGTCTTCCTCCTTGCGTTATCGACCTTTGTGAGTGTTCCATTCCCTTTCGTTTAATCATTTTTCGTTCTCGTTGTTAGTGGTTTTGAGTTAGGTTATCGCAACGAGGATGCTTCTGGAAAATCGTCATACGTCGCGACGAACGCTTTGTCTCGTCGCGACGTGCAAGGTCCCTTGTCTCGTCGCGACGAATGCTTTTGTACGTCGTGACGCCTGGGCGAGGAGCTTGTCTCGTCGCGACGTCTGTCCACACGTCGCGACGAGGTGGCTGATTTTTGCTTGAATTCTTTGTTGATTTTTTCTGTTCTAATCTTTTCTGTGTGCAGGGACATCCCTCGAACCAAGAATGTTAGCAGGGCCGACCGTCCCTATTCCCCTTCCAATGTCTATTCCTCTTCCTCCGACTTGTTTGACGAGTTTTTCTCCAACCCTTTTGTTTCCCCTCACCCCGCTGCCTCTCCGTCCTCTTTGGGAGTTTTCTCCGCTCACTCCCCTTCTCCGCAACCTTCACATTCTTCACACCATCAACCTTCTTCTACCCATTCTTCTTCCCTTCCGGTTGATTCGAAGTATGCTGAACTGGCCGCAAAAGCCGAGGCCAGGCCCATACTCAAGGAGAAGCCTTTTCCTCTAACCCCTCACAATAACTCTTTCGTTCGACAACTTTTCCATCTCAACCTCTCCAACTTAGCCCAACCCCGGACCCCAGGGAACCTCACTTTCGTCCGCCAATTCTACACCAACGCCGGTTACTCTGGTTCCTACAGAATCAATTTTTGGGGTGTTACTATTCCCAGAGCATTCATTTCGGTAGCCATTAGGGAGCACTACCACTTTCCCCCTATCCCCCGTCGCCATTATTCCAAGCTCTTGCATGAGTACCCTTGGGACGATGTCCTTCGTACCCTCTGTCCCGAGGGTGCCGAGTGGTATCAACCCCGAGGGCCTCAGCGTTACATCCGCCGTTCTGACCTTTGTTCCGAAGCCTGTCCCTGGCTCCACTTCATTTGCAACAACATCCTCCCTACCTCCCACCTTGCCATGGTGCCAAAGGAGCAGGCTCTGTACATTTACCTTCTAATGGTCGGCTGCCCCGTCAATCTCGCCCAAGCCATCACCTCTGCCCTCCGCCAATGCATTTTATCAACCAACATCAACCACTACCTCATCTTTTCCCACCTCATCACCGACATCTTTTGGGCTTATCGGGTTCCGGAGCTTCCGACCGATCTCCCTTTCGAGCCTACCCCTGCTTTTAAATACATCCGTCTCCGCAATCCTCGTCACCTTCACCCACCACCTCCGCCCCAACCTGACCCCTCCCCTCCTTCTTCTCCCTCTCTACCTCCTATGGCTACCTTGCACCTCCCACCCGACCCTGCCCCACCAGTTGTTGTTTCCCCTTCTGCGGCTCCACCTCGCGAGGACATCCCTCCTCCACCTTACTCTCCCTCCTTACATCAACAGGTCGCCCTTCTTCACTATAGCTTGCAGCGTATTGAGGCTCAGATGGCAGCTAACCGCCAGTTCTACCACTCCATGTTTACATTGATTGCGGATCGCTTCCAGTTGCCCATTCCTCCTGCAGCCCGGGGTTCTTCAGCTGGCCCTAGCACTTCCGGGGTAGTCCCTTCAGACCCTTCGGCTGCTGACCCTTCGGCTTAGCTTCAGCTTGTTCCTGTTTTCTTTTCTTGTATATCTTTTATTTTG
Source organism: Erythroxylum oxycarpum (assembly GCA_025629785.1). Taxonomy (NCBI): domain Eukaryota; kingdom Viridiplantae; phylum Streptophyta; class Magnoliopsida; order Malpighiales; family Erythroxylaceae; genus Erythroxylum; species Erythroxylum oxycarpum. The sequence goes on from JAOTAZ010000003.1 coordinate 18,263,493, forward strand.
CTGTAGTTTCCGTCGTTAGTTATTTGGATCCTTTGCTATTTTGTCCTGACTTTCTTGCAATTAATGATCACTCACCGCTTTTTCTCCCTCTTTGTGCTTTGTTCTTATTCTGTTTTCTTGCTACTTTTTCATTGAGGACAATGCTGTGTTTAAGTGTGGGGGAGCTATGTTCTTATTTCTATCTTATGTTACATGCCCATTGACACTTTGTGCATAATTATGTTGGCCACTGATGCATTCTGTTGAGAAAAACTTAGAAACATCAGCATTTCTGTCATTCTACAGTCGTCACGACGAGGCTGGTCATTTTAGTATGCACGTCGCGACGTCCACACGTCGCGACAACCACTGCTGCACGTCGCGACATATCCCTTCCATTCTTTTAATGATAGTTGGAGATGGCAGAAATCTTGCTTTCAATGTTTTCAAAACAAAGTGAATGGAGGCATGCTATCAAAGAAGCATTTTAAGTTTTTAAGATTTGAGATTGTGCATAGAGACAGCACCCTTGTTGGAAGGATATTTGAGCCAAAACTTTTCTTCTATCTTTGTGTGCATCTGCTTATTTCATACTTCTCTAGAACTTGTTTTAATTCTTACTCGAAGCTTGATGGACTAGATTTTTGTTGATGTGATAGAGGCGTTTCTTCTTCAAACCCTTTTCTCCAAACACCGTCCCTTAAATACTTTTCCATTGCTAACCCCTTTGAGCTTTCTTGTTTTGAGCATTTGCATGCATATTTTTATGATGTCTTTAGTTATTTTGCTTTCACTTTTAGTCAAAAAAAAATTTCATTGTGCATCCCAAACAGGGATAGTGAGTTTTGTGCATCCCAAAATGGGATAATAATGTTGTATGTTTCAAAAAGGGACAATATCAAAAATTTTTTTTGTTTATGCCAGTGTCTAGTTTCAGTTCATCTGTTGACATCAGTTCCTCATTTAGTGCATATGCTCATATTATTCTTTCTTTCACTTCATCCATTCATTTAGCCCTCCGTACATTACAACCCTCAAAGACCTCTTGATCTTCAAAATGATAGTTCTTGTAGTGAAGGAATAGAATTGACACAAGCCTATGGTAGGAGATGGATTAAGCAGATTGAGAGAAAAATATCCCTAAACACTACATTCCATTTGAACACTACATTCTTCCTTATAAGTCTTGTCAGAGGGGATGAGATTAGAGAAAACCCCTTGACAAACCTCCAGTAATATTCGAATAATCCTAGGAAGCTTCAAATTTCAGACACATTCCTCGAAGCTTCCCAATTCGTCATTGCCTCTATTTTCTTCGGATCTACCTGTATGCCTTGTCCAGTCCCTATATGCCCCAAAAATACTAATTGATCCAGTCAAAATTCACACTTACTGAATTTGACGTACAACTACTTCTCTCATGATCTGTAAGATTACCCTCAAATGCTTAGCATGTTCTTCTTTGCTCTTCGAATACACCAAAATATCATGATGAACACAATTACGAATCGATCCAAGTAAGGCTGAAACACCTTATTCATCAAATCCATACACGTTGTTGGGGCATTAGTTAACCCAAACGGCATAACTAAGAACTCAAAGTGCCCATACCTGCTCCTAAATGCATTTTTAGGTACATCAACCTTTGTTATCTTCAACTGATAGTACCCAGATCTCAAATTTGATTTAGTGAATACCTGAGCTCCCTGCAACTGATCAAGCAAATCATCAATTCTAAACAACGGTTTCTTTTTCTTCACTGTCACCCGATTTAGCTGCCTATAGTCAATGCTTAACCTCAAAGTCCCATCTTTCTTCTTTACAAACAACACTGGAGCTCCCCAAGGTGATACATTGGGTCTAATAAAACCCTTTTCTAACAACTCCTATAGTTGAGCCTTCAATTCCAGTTCTACAGGTGCCATCCTATATGGATGAATAGATATAGAAGCAGCACCTAGAACTAGATCAATGGTAAACTCTGTTTCCAGTTCTAGAGGCAAGGCAGGTAACTCGGTGGGAAACACATCCAGGAATTCCCTAACTATAGGGATGTCCTGTACATTTAGCCCGGCTTGGGTATCAATGACGTGGGTCAGATAGGCCTTGCATCCACCCTGCATCAACCTTAACGTACTCATGAAGGATATCATCCAGGTTGGCACTGCTTGACTAATTCCTCTGAAGACTACTCTCGGCTGGCCAGGAGATTCTAGTACTACCTCCTTAGTATAGCAATTCATGACAGCTCTATAAGCAGTGTGTTGGGACACGTTTCCGAGACCCAACTTTTAACCAATGAAACATATCATACGATCATACCTTAGCTATCATCGCTTTAAGTTTTTTTTTCAATCCTTATTATTCTTTTTACACATCATTCGAAGTCATTTCAATTTCCTATTTTGAAATCATGTTTTATTTCTTCAAATTCTAATCACAACCATCAATTCGTTTTGCCTTTCCTCATATGTGAATC
>JAOTAZ010000003.1:18269254-18285351 GCA_025629785.1 Erythroxylum oxycarpum
TAATTAAAATATTGTAATTAATAAATTACAATATAATTAAATAATTAATTAAAATATAATAAAATTTTATTTCTTAATATTTTTTACAAACCAATCAATATTAATAATAATTATTTTTTCTCTTAACCAACTATCATAATTATAACAAAAATATCTATTTCTATTACTTACTATATTTATTCTCATTTCTATTACCATTATTCTGTACGAAATAACTATCCCTTTATACTTCTACCATCATAATTATAACGAGAATATCTACTTCTATTATTTACCATATTTATTCTCAATTTTATTAGTATTATTCTGTACGAAATAACTGCTCAGCTCTGGCACTAAATTAGAATTTGACGTTAACATCGGATGCTAGACAAAAAGATAGAACATAGAAGTGGGTAGGCCCAAGTGTTTGATGAGCCCAGCAGGAAGATAAAATAGGGCACGTGAACAACGTGAGGCGTGTCACTTGGCACACTCCCGAACTGCTCCCCACCACGCCATCACTAGCCTCTCCCCTCACGGGAATTCCCCTTCCCTCCCTCCCTCCTGCCAAGCCAAACCTTTTCATGCTTGATTTACTCTTCTAATAATACCACATTTCATATTTTAAAAAATATTTAGGTACATTAAGTATGTACAGATTTGATTTGAAATCAAATAATACTAACATAACATGTCATGTACCAAACAAAAATAAAATAAAATAAATTGTAAATTTTGGACAGAGGTGCTTCAACCTTCAATATTTAGTACATAAAGATTGCCTCTAAGAAAATATATATATTAGATAGATTCAGAGTTGAGCTCACAGAACACAACATGAGCTAAGCCGCATGCTATCCAAATTTTCTACTTCAGTTCGGTGTCATTTCCTCCTGGGAATAACAATTAACAACTTCAGGACTCCCAACTTCTTCTGCTCAATTCGTTCTCCCAAATTTTTTATTTTTATTTTATTATCCTCTCAATTTCTTTATGAACTTTCTCTTCATTCCTCAATTGTCGCTGTAGACAAGTCGAAAAGTGTTTTCTTGTCTAAATCTGAATTCTGGGGGCATGGTTCTGGAATAACTAGACATCTGATAATGAGAGGAAAAGCAAATCAGGATCAGGAAGATGATGAGTACGAGGACGAGGATTTTGCTTCAAGAAAGGACGGACCATCTTCAAATATCACAACAACATCGGCCAACAACAACACTAACATTAACAACAATAAAGGTTTTCTTTTTTGTTGTTGTGAAGTATTAGATCCACCTCTAGTTTAATTGCTGTTTCTTGTGGTTCACCATAAATTAAGGGTCGACATATATCGCAAGTTCTGTTTTTTTTTAAAAAAATCTTTTATCTGTTTCCCAATTGTAAAGTTTGTAGTTTTGATGTTTGTGGGGCTTTAGCATGGTGTGTTCTCAAATGGGTTTTCAGTTTCAAGTGTCTTGAGCGTTCTCTGATGTGGAATTTGGGTGTGGTAGCAGATGTGAAGAATAGTGATAAAGCTAATGCCATAAGATCGAAGCATTCAGTCACTGAGCAGCGAAGGAGGAGCAAGATCAATGAAAGGTTTGTTACTTTGTTTGATTTAATAATTGTGAAATTATACCGACGGTACTTGGTTGTTTTTGCACACGCAAATGCTATGTTTTGATTTTCTCTCAAAATACTTTGATTTCTTCCTTTTAGTTTTGTTTGTCTAGAGTTGTTCAAATTTTGTTATGCATATGCTTCAATCAAATGGGGGGAAATAGTAGAAAAGCTGCTTGTCAGTTTGTTAACTTTTAATATTTTGTTGTATCTTTGTTTGCGAAAATCATCTGCTAATTGAGTGTATCATCGCAGTCTACATGTTAAATGTAACTTGTCAGCAAAAGGGAAACAACTTTCAACATGATACTTATTGGACATACCAAAATCGTACACGTTAAGGACTCTACATAGATTTTCAATTTTGAACTCTCTTTTACTCGCATTGTGATATTTCATGTGTCAAATATGGTAATTCTTTACTTATCAGTGTGGTGAATATGTTGATGAGATAATCCAATTTAAGATTGGTCTAGCAACTGTCAATATGGATGTGAGACTCTGTCTGTGTTTGCGTGTATGATCGATAATGATCAAACTGAAGGGCTCTTGTAGATTTTCATTCATTCTTATAGGTTAAGAATATCAAGGGCCTTCACCATATAAACAGTCCAAATTTATAAGCATTAGATTTTTCCTTTCACGGAAGTCAATAATTGGCGTAAAGAAATGTTTAGAATACAGTATTTGTTTAACGATTAACAAAACTGATCTAGTCTGATGGTATGTCATCTGTTTTCTCAGATTCCAGATATTGAGAGAACTTATACCTCATGGTGATCAAAAGAGAGACACAGCATCATTTTTGTTAGAGGTAAAACATTAATGCATTGTTCAACCGCTGCAAAAATGCATATTCAATTGGATTCAAACTAGTTGACTGAGCATTGGCTTTTGTCTGTAGGTGATTGAATATGTCCAATATCTACAGGAAAAGGTGCAAAAACATGAGGGTACATACCACGGATGGGGTTCTGAACCTGCAAAGTTGATGCCTTGGGTATAGTTCTTATAGTTGGTTTGATTGGTTTGTTTATGAATTTCTTTCCTTTTGTATGGGTTAATGGCTATTTGCAGATGTTTAAAAGCCCTTTTTGCTAGAGGATGAGACTGACGGATACGTTCACTTTAATTTGGTTGTGATTCTTGAATTAGTAAATAACTGTGGTATGGCTTTCTGAATGGACCATGTACACTTGCAAGTTGCTCAAATCTTCATAGTCATAGAAGTTTTTATGAACATCTATAATTAATGTAAAATTTAGAAAAAAATTTGTACTGTAGACGAGGATTTTTACCTGTAAATTGCGGCATTTATGTTCTTAAGCTCTTATCAAAGTGAATTGCTGTAAGTTGGAATAATGAACGTTAAAGTTTCTGAAAGGAAATGAAGGCAAACATAATGCCACAACTAGTGGTGTTCTCGACTTCTCTTGCTACTTTGTGATTTGAGTTATCAAAGTAGATTGTTAATGATAAAAGTTTGGGCTTATTGAGTGTAATTGGAGTACTTTTTGTTTGTCCTTTCTCTTCTCAGATATATCTGGTGATTATTGTATGTTTTATTTTCTTTTTAGTGCATATGGGTGGTTGATGGGTTTTGTAAGTAATGTTTCTGGTCATTTGGAGCAGCTATGTCGATGGGTTTGGTTCTTCTTCCCTCTAATTTGAGTTATCACTGTTATAGTTCTTTGTCTATTAAAAGTCTCTTATTTATATTTCTTGTAACAGAGAAACAGTCATTGGCGTGTCCAAAGTTTTGTTGGTCATCCACAAGCCATGAAAACTGGCTCTGGTCCAGGATCGGCATCTGCATTTCCTGGAAGATTTGATGAGAGTAACATTCCTTTATCTCCGAACATGCTTACAAACATGCAAAATCCATTAGAATCTGATCCTAGCAAGGAAGCCACATGCAAAGAAATGGAACGGCAACCTGAGTTTGCAAACAAGGGTATGCCTGTTACCATGCCTGTTCAGACTGAAGTTCCTGCTTCTATTCAAAGTGTTGATATTGCTCCACATCAACTTCATCATCCAGTCTCTGATGCACAGTCAGATGAGTGTCCCATGAACAATGATCCACTGAACCAACAGGAGGTGCTGACAATTGAAGGTGGGACAATAAGCATCTCCAGTGTATACTCTGAAGGGTATGTGAGATTTTCTTTTGAGATTTGCAAACTCTGAAAGCATTATGCCGATAGAGATGGAGCACTTGGCTTCTGTTTAGTTTTCTTCTCAATTTCCATGCAACAACTTCTGTCTCCATGTTTCTTGCTTAGTTGTGAGCAAACCTTTCCTTATGGAAGTTTTCCCAAAGGTTCTGTTGTAGCTTCATATGTGTGGTTGCTACTGTATGAAGGTGTGGCTTAGCTTCATGCTTTTTACTCTCGTGTCACATGCATTCTGTAATAAGGGTCATTGCACATCTCCAGTTTCTGGAAGAAATGATGCTTAAATGTTTTGAAGAGAAGTTGTTTGGGGCATTCTTTTGTAATGGTGAAGTTTTCTGAGCAGTGCTCTTTGTTTTATTGTGTCGAGGAGCTGTGGTTACTGCTGACTGGTTTTGGTGAATAGTGTGTTTTTCCTATTCGGTGTAGGATTAGTTTGGAAGTGTCAATCTATATGGAAGCCGATATGTTTCTTTAAATTCTTTAAGCTAGCCAGAAATCAAGCTATTGCCTTGTTTAATCCCTCATATTCTCCAAGTTTTTCCTGTAATTTGGAGTTAAGCTATAAGTTAAAAACAACTCTGATGTTTTGTATAAGCCAGGTTATTGAACAATCTGACACAAGCACTTCAGAGCGCTGGTGTAGATTTGTCGCAATCCAAAATCTCAGTGCAGATTGATCTAGGAAAGCGGGCAAATAGAGGGCTGAGCTTTGAAACTTCTACTGCTAGGGTATGTTCACCAAAATGTTTATATTGCTGGAGAAACTTTTGTAAAGTTCAACAACACCATGACAACTTCTGAATCTTCTATTGCTCTCTAGGATCTTCAAAATCTAACCCCAGGCAATCAAACAGCACATCTCAGGAACTTGAGCAGTGGAGAGGACTTGGATCAAGCACAGAAGCGGCTGAAGACACAAGATTAGGATGGCTTCTATCTAGTATTCACTTTTTTCTTGTCTAATTTCTTCTTTTCTTTACTCACCTTCAAAATCCATATCCTCGTTGGTGTATTGTATATGCTGTTCCTGAGTTTCCTGTATTCCGTTATGATCCATTTGATGCAATGTTTAATTGGTTTATAGATTTTCTGTGGAGTTTATCATTAGATATCTAGGAGGATATGGAATCTTGGGGATTGTGGTTGTATCATAGATATGCTATAGTATATACAAGAATGGAGCCTTGTGATTACCATCTTCTCGCACCGAATTCATTGTTTAATGCATGTCATGGTTGAGATCATTCCTCGTAATGCAAAAAGGGAAGTTAAGCGTGTCTGACGTGAATTACAGATGCCCCAATTTCAGACAATAAAATGGACTTGTTAATCAAGTCGTATTTTGGTTTGTACGACTGCCAAGTGTCTGCTAAAATTTGGTACAGAAACCTTAAAATGTTGGGAATCAGTATGCACTAATGAGACAAGAACTCGTTGTCACAGACTCCTACTATGCGAGCTGGTAAAAGATGACTGCCTTTCATAGTCTTACGAATGAAGAAAAATAACCAAGACGTATGATTTAGCTTAGATGACCCTCAACAGTCTTAGCAATGTTTCCTTCACAGGCAGGAATAAAAGCATCACTTTCTAACCAAAAAAGATGAGTGTCCATTTCCAAAAGGCTACTATGTGGCTCTTGAAAGAATAATGCTTAAGAAAAGTGTCAAGAATACTGATTCTCTAACTGCTTTTAGGTGACCTAATGGTTAATACTTCCACAAGAAAGTTAATCAAAATTTTAGACAATAATGGTGATTAAAGAATCCCTTGTATTGTATTAGCTGGATTTCACTTTCGTGAGATTTTAATTTAGTTATTTTATGTGCCCCTCTTTCTTTCGGAGCAATGTTGTTCACAAATGTATTCCTGAAAACGGGCACCATCAGCTGCAGACTACGTGTTACAATGGAAGTTATGAATGGAAAACCATGAGGCAACTTTTTAACACTCAAGCTTTTATCATTCGGTTACAAACATTCCTCAGGATTGCTGTAGAAGTAGTCTTCTTCCTTAGGTTTATATAGAATTTTCAATCTTTGAGTTGGGTTCCCCATGAGATTTGCATGAGCTGCCTTCACTGACTCAGAAAAGTCGTTCCAATCCAGTGTTCCGTTTCTGTATTTATCTATCAGATGGACTAGAATCTTTCTATCTAAATTTACTGTCAACTTGTAGCCCAAGTATCTGCACAAAAACATTCCCCATTCTGGTTAACAATTTTTAATTGTGAGAACTTTGAATATCAGATAAACTACTTAAAAGTATCAGAAGCGAATAAACAGGTTGTGTAATATAAAAAAGAAGTCCAGGGTATGGGCATGCCTAACGTGAGATTATTCAAATACCTTACCTTCTATGACCTTCAACAACTTTTGCCATGTTTCCTCCGTAGGTTGGGACAAAAATATCACTTTCTAGTGACACAAGGTAATCCAAGGCTGCCATCTGGTTGGAATAGTTTTGGAAGGGCTCAAGATCTGAAGGTGGTAGCAACGTTTCCTTCTTGACCTGTTCCACGTTAGGAGTCAACACATACAATCTCAATTCAGCACAAAATATGCTATGTACATCATCATCTTGAGGTTCTTTTGACTAACCAAATTTGGATAAGCTGCCTTAAGCACAGACATTCTTCTTTGACCTCCATATATGTCTCCAGCAGCAATGTAAACTTGGATTTTGGGGTCAATCCCAATTGTCTTCAATGCAATGGCTGTTTCCTCAGGTGTCAAAGGGCACAAACCAGCTTTTCTCTTCATCTCAGAATCTATCTCCTTTTCTTTCCACCAAGGGTAATCGTATCTATACATTTACACTAAAATAAAAAAGTTACCATACACAGAAGTTGACAAAATAATGAATCAGGTATAATGGCTTACCTCATTATTCTTAATTCTTCCACTTCTTTGTCATTACAACCTTCGTTGCAGCCAGAAAATGCTAGCATGTCCTTTTCATATCTGAGATGAAGGACCAAGAAGGGCCCCTTTTCCCTCAAAAGTCTAACAATCTTCTTCCCCAACTTCTCTATTGCTGGGGTGAATTTCAGAGCTTCATAATTAACTCGACATCGCAGTTTCTGAACCTCTTCAGGCAGACCATTATTTGCAAGTCTAGCATCAGTCTTGGTGAAATGAACGATCTCGTACTTCTCAAAAAGAGGAAGAACCTGTGGACGCATGCACATTTAAATATTGGCCATCACACTGTATTTAAAGACTCAAATTCCATTGGACGTCAGAGAGCCAACCTTGTTATTGTAATAGGACAAATTAGACCAACTAACAGGTGGCATGGAGTATAATGGAATTGTCTCAAGCCTTCTCTTCTGCTGGGGAGGCAGCTCTTTGATAATCCGAACTTCATTGCTCAAAGATCTTATGAAATAGTCCACATCAAATATGTCTTGGAACTCACTGCCAAGAAAAGGGGACGCCTAATGATTCAGATTTCTTCTTTTCGAGAGGTTTAATCATAGTAGAAACTTTATGAACACGAAACGTAGACTTACCTGCGATCATTCCAAAATGAAGTGTTATCCATTTGAGGAACAATAAGAGTGACATTTAAAAATCTTGCAAGAGTGACCATGTCAGAAATCTGATGATTAGATTGAATTAGTAATTGCTCCAAGGCTGCATATTACATATTTATGATCACAGAAAGATGAGCATTTTGTTACTACTTACACCAGATCGCATTTGGTTCAATCCTCCGTTGGATGAAATCATCAAGTATCCTCTGTTCTTATACACCCCTGGAGACGGATTACAATGCTACATATTGAAAACAAAAAGAACCAAATATCATAATAAGTTAATAACTCTTCTTTATATATGTGAACTTGTATAAAAATGGAACAGAAAGAAGGAAAAGTACGTAGAACTCAGTTTCCTGTGACAAAAGAAAAGAGGCCCGATGTCTGAGTGACCTCCTCCCCGGAGTCTCGTCTAGTGTTGTCAGCGGTATTGTGCAAGCCCAGAGAACAAGTACCATGGTACTGACCAGCAACCCCAACTTGAACCTCGCTATCTTTGGAGACCTCACCCCCATCAAGACCTTTAACTTCTCTGGTTTGACGACTCCAATGAGCATATTTTTCAACTTCTCAGCTTTGATGATCCATCCATTACTACCAGTCAACTTGAACTCTACCTCACTGCATGGCGGTTCCTTCACCTCTGTAGCAACAAACTCCGACTCTCTGAAGCCAACATTTCTATTTTGATCCATGGCCACCCACTTCCAAGTATCTTATATTAAGGTTTATGAATATCTTCAACTTGAAACTGCGTCAAAGAGGTACGCAAACAAATACTTTATTGGAAGCAATACTCAAATGAAGCTTAAACTGCATCAAATAGGTACGCAAACAAGTACTTTCTTGGAAGCAATACTCAAATGAAGCTTACATACAGTGTGTCTAGCTAGTACGCGAAAGAGTTTTATATATCTATATACAGATTGTTAGCCGGAATCCGTTGAATACAATCCCTGAAAGTTGGCTAAGACTCACCAACAAGAAATCAAGGAACGAAGATCTACTAGTGTAAGGCATGAAATATAATCGCCTCACGTTGGTTCTTTTTCTGCATCAGAAGTGTAATTGTTAACATCATTAATTAGAGGCTGCGAGGCGTAACGTGGTGCGGAAATGGTATAATAGAAAAGCATGAGATGGACATGGATATTGGTTTGTTTAATTATTCTTCTTTTTCCTGTGTCAATCTATGTCTTATATTTAACAATGGCAACATCAAGTTGCTGAGCCTGCCAGATTTTGCTGCTTAAACTACGACAGAATCATCGAGGGAGTTTAATATATAAGCAAGAAAGGATTTGCAGGATTTAAATATTTCATATTATTTTAAGTTTTTACCTACGATACGATGACAATCTGAAGTTTTACTTGGAAAAAATAAGCTCCCTATTCGGCCAATCTTAAAGATTCACTTTCTCAAATCAGACTCATCTACTTAAGATATCATATTACTTTCCATGGAAGAATCCCATTCTAAATAAATATAAGAACATTTGGATTCAATTATCAAGAAGCCTTGGTTTTGAATATAAATCCTAATCCCTACTGCCAAAAGTTGCATATCTTTCTCATGTTATCAATGCTATGAGACATCAATCTCATAAATAATAATCAATAAGATTACCATCGCCCTCCATTAAATATTGTTTTCCCATCCATTTCTTGCACTTGTTTTCCTCAATTAATTGTGACTCAAGAATTAGAAACATCATTTCCTAATTCAAGTCTTCATATCTGTCTTGAATTGAGTGTGATAAAACAGTAGACGCCGAATCTTTATAAATCGGTACAAGTACTTTATATATTTGATGTTTCCGTAATTGAGTGGGAGCATGGTTGTTAAAAACATGTAATATGACCTGGTTTTCATGTCGTGTTTTCCCAAATTCGTAATTGATTTAGATATTGGCATAAAAACGAAATAAAGGCATTATGTAAAGGAAAGTAGAGATTCCTGGTTCTAACTTATGCTTTATACATGTATCTAATCTAGGTTACATATCATGGATTGAAAGGCACTCTTGTGGATTAGTAAAGAAGTAGTCCTCATCCTTTGGTTTGCCTAGAATCTCAGTTCTTGTGGCTGGCCTCCCAAATCTATTAGAATGAGCTGCCTTTACCGCCAAGGAAAATTGGTCCCAGTCCAGTGTTCCATTTCTGTATTCATCCGTCAATTTAACAAGGGCCTTTCTGTCTATAAGTATAGTTGTCCTGTGTCCTAAGAACCTGGAGAAAAATAATTATTAATTCACTTGGTATAATATAATATGACATATATAGGGTTTAGACTCACCTTCTATGCCCTTCAACAACTTTTGCCATGTTTCCCCCATAAGTGGGAACAAAAATGTTACTTTCTATGGCCACGTGATAATCCAATGCCGCCATTCGATTGGAATAGTTTTGGAAAGGCTCAAGCTCTGCTTCTGGCAGCAATGTTTCCTTTTTAACCTGGTAAGGCCAAGTATTAGAGTAAGGCACATGAAAACTAGCAATATAAACTTTGGTGAACGTTACCAAATTTGGAAAGGCCTTTCTCAGACTTGCCAATCTCCTTTCTCCCCCATAGATATCTCCTGCTGCAATGTACACTTGAATCTTTGGATCAACGTCCAATGCTGTCAATGCAAGTGCTGTTTCCTCAGGAGTTAAGGGACATAACCCTTTTTGCCTTTTCTTGGCAGAGTCTATTTCCTTCTCTTTCCACCATGGGTATGCGTACCTGTTAATCGAATTAATTTCTTAGTCATTAACCTTCAATGCAAACCAAATAGTAAAAGCATATTCGCCTTTAGTTACCTCATTGCAGTCAACTCTTTGATTTCTTCCTCATTGCAACCCTCGTTGCAACCAGAAAATGCTAACATGTCCATCTCATATCTAAGATGAAGAACTAGGAAAGGTCCTTTCTGCTTCAAAATTTTAACGATCTTCTGGGCCAATGCTTCTATAGGTGGAGAAAATCTCAGAGCTTCATAGTTTACTCTACACCGTAGCCTTTGGACCTCTTCAGGAATCCCATTATTAGCAAGTCTAGCATCAGATTTTGTCAGATGCAACACTCCATATGTTTTTATTCGAGGTAGAATCTGAAAATCCAAGATTGGAACAAGAGTTGTGTGTTTAACACTTAATTTTCATTTTAAAAAATTTTACAAGTCAACTAATTCCATCACCTTATATTACAGGAATTTAATACGAAAATAATAAATAGAACACCAACCACGTTATAGTAATAGCTCATATTGGACCAACTAACAGGAGGCATTGAGTAGAGTGGTTCTGTCTCAAATCTTTGCTTCTGTTCTGGTGGCAATTCTTTCAGAATTCGAACCTCATCTCTCAAGGAATTTATGAAGTAATCCACATTGAATATGTCAGAAAATTGGCTGCAAAGACCATGGTAAACTAATCATCACCAAATCGGCTATTTGTCTTTTTACTTGTCAAGATTCACTAGATGATCTGGATATTAGTCCCAATGAAACAGTAAAGTAGATTTTGTATACCTTCTATCATCCCAAAATGAGGTGTTGTCCAATTCAGGAACTATTAGCGTGACGTTTAAATATCTTGCAACGGCGACCATGTCACATATCTGCAGAATGAAGAACATTTTCATGCATGCTATGAAGTTCCAAAGAAATCAACAAACTACTTACTCCTGATCGCATTTGATTCAGTCCTCCATTAGACGAGACAACCAAAAACCCATTATTCTCATAAATCCCTGCAGGTTGTGAGAAATGCTTGAGAAATTTATCTTGTACGTACCTTAAGATTATATGTTTCAACTTGAACACAATTATCAGCCCTTTGTATACAGTATTTTCACTTACTTTCCGGAGGGAAAGAAACAGGAACAGGTGCTCCTGGCCATTTCACCACAGCGTCACCCAGGGCTCTCAGTTGCACCGCAATAGCCAACAGAAACAAGAACTTTGCGATTTTACAAGCCCAAAAATGTAGCCTAGCCATCTTTATCTTTGCAATTATCAAACTTCTCAATTTTTCTGCTTTCTCCATGTTAATGTACCTTAACTTTATTTTTCCATATGGTTTCTCTCCACCCTCTATGATACCAACTTTCGTCCCCTCCATCTCTTAAATATGTACGAACCAGGTGCAGTACTTGAAAGTTCAAAATTAAGAGTTGTAACTACAACCACAATAGAACAAAATCTAAGGAAAGCTCATATGTCTCAAGTCTATTATGAGAAAAGGCCTAAGAGAAAGTTCCACAGGAAGGAAGGCAAGAAGCCTTGCAGGATTAGAGGGGGTTAAGGTTTGTGGGGCTTTTAAGGAATTGGAGTGCCTACATGATATATGTTTATTGAAGGATCTTACATTAAAAAAACGTGTCGAACATTCACCCTTGCTCTGTTCTTGGAGGATTTTTGGTGTTTTCTTCACGTCAAAAACATTTGGATTGACACCCGTCATGTTATTATTCTTTAATCTTGTCTCAGAAATTACTGCTTCATTAATCAAGTTTAAGAGTTGAAACTTTTCATCTGCATATAGAAGGTTGGAAAGTAAAAGATACATCATATTTGATAAAAACTAAGATACCATTGTTTGACATGAATCAATATTAAAATTTCATAATTTTGGAGAACAGATATTAATCAGAAGTACATCCATTCAATATTTCTGATTTTGTTGAAGAAATTTTATGTTTAAAGACTTAAATTGAGAACCCAAACTGTTGGGGTTTCCCAGTAAACAGTTTGATGTTTCCAATTTTCTAAAATTTTAGGTAATTAATTGGGAGTCAATTCAAAAGAATGAAGACCTTGTACATCAAAAAATAATTACGGTACAACGATGCATGAATTGTGAATTTATTATTTCTAATGGATGGTGGGTTCAACAATCAATCTTCAATGTACCATAATTTAAGATTGAAAGGAGAAGGTAATAATGCAATTGAAGAAAGTAATGCCAACATCAATATTTGTTCCTTGCATGCACCAGAAAGCCTCTTCTTAGGGTTCAACGAATTTAGATTGTGACCCTAATTCATCTCTCTTGTACACAGTGCAACTATCATCTTATAATGCCACTTCAGTTTGATTATCTTTATATTCATTTTTGCAAGGTATAAAAATAATTAATAATTATACAAGTATATGTAATCTTGGGATAACACTAAGATCCTTAAATTTGATGAACAGACGCTGCACAACTAGCAGTTTCGACTGGCGTGTAAGAAGATTATGGTGCATAGAAACTGGACACGTACCATGGTAGGAATATTAAGCTTATCAAAGGTGATTAATACCACGATGGAGAAAAAAGAAGGTTTCCTCCTACCAAAGAATGTGAAAAGTAATATGCTAAATAGAGCCTGTACATGGAGGGAAAGGCATAAAGTATCGAGGGTGCGTTCGCATAGTCGTATGTAATGGAAACTATTGACTTTTCTCCGGCATCCTTGCCACACATTTCTTCTAAATCTTAACTTTACGATGAGCAGAGACTGCGACAGGTGCTTTCTTTGCCATCGGAGGAGAGTGGATTGAGAAGAGAACTAATAGAATGGAGGGTTTGGAGGTTAACAAGAAGAGCTGGAATATGTGAAAAACCAGGCTGCTATTGGAAGTTGGCCAGTTCTGTGCCTGGGTTGGCAAAAATAGAAGAAATGTTATTTTTCAAGATATCAGTGGACTTTGAATCCGTTGATTTTGGACCACGGTTAAGGTTTGAGTATGTGTACCACTTAATGCTGACCACCGGGAGTAACCAGTTTTCTAAGATTTGGATAGTTTCTTATTTCGTGGTGAGCCTAAGAAAACAGCATGGCTAAGGCTCGGCTAATACATCCTAAAAGCAGTTTTTGCCAGAATCCAACTGGCAGGGCTCGTGGACCGCATCTACACCTGACGAGTTTAAATCCTTCTGATCCTTAAGGCGCTTCAACACGATGAAAAGAGCTTTTCAAGTCTCTGCAATTACGACATCTAGGCTGTGCATGTTTTCCGATAACATTAAGAAGGCATCACAGAAAATCAGTATCATCTTTAAGATTTGTACCAGTTTTTAATCCGGAATTTCATAGTGCAAAGCACTCAAAAGCTTGCAGTATTCCGTGCCGGCCAAGGCCCAACCCTTTTGTACTATATCTTATAAACTGCTGTACTAGTTGTCAGTCTATAATATAGTGCTCCACATACAGAATTCATCTACACCACCAAACATAAAATTTTGAATGGGAAATTTGTACAAGGCCAATAAACATTTCAGCTTACTTTAATTTTCAACAATCAGATATCATATTTGATTGGCATCTAAACTATTAAGTTAACAAAAGAACACAATCTGCGGATTTTCCCATCTACCTCTCTCCCAGATTCATCACCATATAGCTTATCCTTTTTGTAGCCTATTCCCATTCTTCACATGATGCATTTCGTTATTATCACACAATGATTTCTTCGTCAGCACTAATTTGCTCCAGTAGTTTACTTCTTCAAATTCTTTTCATCTTCAATGTCCTGCAAATGTTTCAACGATTTCTGGCTGATCAACACCAACAAAATTAATATATGTACATTTGCAAAAAGAAAGTCCATATAATTCCACCAAAAACTTGAGGTAATTGCCTAATTAATTCCTATGATATGAATAGCCAAGTGAAAGAAAATGTGTAACCAGTGCCACAGGCAGAAGATGATCATGAGAGGGACTTACAGAATTGTCAATCTTGTCAAAATCGTCGTCAAAACTCCCATCAGCATCATCTGTTAGACATTATGCACAATTAGCAAACTGAATAATAGCAGAAAAGGAAACTGCAAGTATAAAAATTATTAATGATTGAGCTCAAAGCCATCAAATATGTTCTTTATCTATGCCACATTGGCAACTGTTCATATAAAAATCCATATTACATGTCCTGCACACAAGTAATACAGTTTGCCAAGGAAATATCACTTCTTGCCGAGAATTACATAGAGGTTTACACTGAATAATAAGATGCGACGTGATAACAAAGATGAGAAGCTGACAAGAAACTGCTTAGGATATACCCATGCCTCTCTTAGGAATAGAATCAGCTTCAAGCAAAAACTTCAAAATTAATTCCAATTTAATTAAGCTTCTAAAATATGAAGCACATTAGGTTTTCCATTCTGTATACATGAGCAAAATTATTGATAACCAACAGATTTCTCCAAATCAGTTTGTTGTTATAATGAGGGTCCTTTCTTTCAACATCAAACCAAAACAAGGTAAAAACACCATACCTGCACCTCCATCACTATCTTCATGTTCGCCCAAAAGAAATGTATCCAGATCCTGCTCAGATGAAGCTGTTGAGGTCTTACTTTTCAGGCTCTTTTCAGCGAGTTGCAATTTAGAAATCTCCAAAGCCTCTGGATTTTTGCATTTATCATCTTTCATCTGCTCCTCGGCTTTGCGCATAACCTCCTCCATGTACTCCCTTTCATAACTGCATTTTAACCAACAAGTATAAATCAGTTTAATATGAGCTCTCTGTTTTTTGAAGATTTTCATCAGCTCTACAACAATTACAGCATATGACAAATTCAGGTGAGTCTATTATTGTATAGCAGTTAACGTTTTGCAAGTTACATAAATCAAAATGAGAATCCAAAAGATAACTAGAGATACATACGGAGCAACATGGGTGCTGACGAGTGTAAAATAAATCCTCCAGAACCTCCTTTCTTTCATCACTCGTGGACATAACTCATATCTTAATCTCGAGATTGCCTAACGCATCAAGAAAAGAAAAACACCAGAAAGAAACATTCAACTATCACATAATAAGTAGCATACAATTTAAATCGCATTTCTGAAACAGCAAACGACAATATGATCACGTAGTAGCGTTGGGTTCACATGAAAATATGCATAAAATTTCAGAAAAAGAACAAGAAATTCAGTAGTTCACCTTGACAGTGGAGAGAACAAGTGTGGCATGTCTCTCCTGCCACTCAGTGAGATCCTTCCGTACATTAGACCCCGAAGTCGGCACATCAGACGGCTCAGCTACATCTACACAATTTTGACCGAAGCTCTGATTTTAGAAACAAAACATAAGAAAAGAGAAAAAGAAACCGTACCGCATCCACATTGCTCAGGTAACCTTGGATAGGAAAGTGCTGAAAGGTAGTAGATGTGAGTCCCTTAACAAAATCTCTCAAATCGTCGGTGATCCCAAACTTCCGAAGCTCCTCTTGGTCGTTGCCCGACGAGGAAGAGGAAGAGGAAGCTGAATTGGTAACAATGGAGAGGGACGAGAGCTGAGACGGAATGATGTCAGAGAAGGACTTGATGGGGATCTGATCGGCTTGTTTAAGAGCGACGTCCTTGAGCTGATCAGCCTTCCTGGAGGCCTCGAGAGCGAGTTCTTTGGACTTTTTAGTGGTCTGGGCAACGAGATCGGCGATGTTGTTGGAGGTGGTTAGAGATTGGGATCTCTTGGCGGCTTCTTCGGCGAAGAGCCGAGCCCTCTTCCAGATGTCTTCCATTTTTTCTGCTCCCTGTTGGCTGTTTCAAGTGTGCTGTAGATAGTCGAGAGGAGACTGGATTAGACGTCGTCGATGGTTTGAACTTTGAAGTGGATAATATATTTATGTGTATATATAAAAACAGATTTAAATTTTAAAATATTTAATCAGTATTATTATTATTAACTAAAATAATATTATTTTATTATAAAATTTTAAATATATTATTTTAGTTAATAATTGACGTAGAACGTATTGCAGAAGACTATCTCACTTGGGTCGACAGCCAGAAGCCCAAGCGAGATGGACCGAAGAATT
>JAOTAZ010000003.1:18300963-18311410 GCA_025629785.1 Erythroxylum oxycarpum
TTCGGAAAAAATTCTCCATCTCTTGATCCGTAAATCACGAGCTCTGACGTGTGCGTGTAAACCACTCTCTCCCAAGCCCCATACACCGCTCACAGTACACATTACACAAACACACAGCCTTTGACATTGTCACAAAGTCAAAACCACAACCTCTTTTCAATGTCTGAAATCATGCAAAGAAAGAGAGAAAGGAAAAGACAAGATAAGCATTTAGATGCCAAGTTGCCCTTCTCTCTCTCTCTCTTCTACTTATATAATATTATTGTTTCTCTACTCATTACATCTTCCTCCGATCCTCAGCCATTTGGCCTTTCTTTTTCTCTATCTAAACCCAAAGTCAGCGCCTTGTTTTGTCTCCTTCCTCTGCGACCTTATTGCACAGGCGAAAGGTACAGGTTTGCACAGAGCTTGTCTCGAGGTCGAGGCCATGGAGGTTGACTGGGATCTTCACGCCGTTGTCAGAGGCTGCACTGCTGCCTCCTCCACCAGCTCCGGCAGTGTCATCAGCACCGTGTCCACATCCACCAACAGTTCCAGTTGTTCTAGAGCTGATTTTGGAACTAGGTCTTTCTTTTCTTCATTTGGTTGTGGGGAGCAACAAGTTGCCAACTTTTTATCTCTAACATCAGATCCTTTTGAAGCAAGAGTCGGTGGTGGAGACTTGCAAGAGCTTTACAAACCCTTTTTCCCTAAATCTGAGCCTCTTTATTCATCATCACAAAGTGTACCCATCTCTTGTTTTACTCCTCTCAAGGAACAATTGCAGATTAAGCAACAGCAACAACAACTGCAGTCTGAGAAATCTCGTGCTGGTTCGGTGAACAACAGTGCAAACTCTCACGCCGGTCGATCCAAAAAAAGGTGAATCCTTTGTACTTTTAGGCTTTATCAATCTTTGCTTGGGTACTTAAAGAAAGTAAAACTGTTTTTTTTTTTTTTTTGGTAACATTTCTCTTCTTTTCACAGGAAGAACCAGTTAAAGAAGACATGCCAAGTACCAGCAGAAGCTCTATCTTCAGATGTATGGGCGTGGCGGAAATATGGTCAAAAACCCATCAAAGGGTCGCCATATCCAAGGTAAAGATTCCTAGTAGACCTTGATTTTCATCGACTTTTGATTGTACTCTCTTGTTTGCTTCGTTTGTATCTGTTACGAGGTCAAAACCTTAATCTTTACGAATCTAACCGAGTTAAGGTTTGTTCTTTTTCAGGGGCTACTACAGATGTAGCAGTTCAAAAGGTTGTATGGCTCGAAAGCAAGTTGAGCGTAACAAATCGGACCCTGGAATGTTCATAGTGACCTATACTGCAGAGCACAACCATCCGGCACCTACACATAAAAACTCACTCGCCGGAAGCACTCGTCAAAAGACCTCCACCTCACAAACCGTCACCGCAAGTGACTGCAATAATGATAACAACAAGCCTTCACCGGCAAAACCCACGTGCTCATCTCCGGCGGCCTCCATGGAAGACGAGTTCTTGCCACAAAGTACAAACACAGTTGATAGCAGAGAAGAGAAAGATATAATGGATGACGATGAGGATGAGTTTGATGGGTTCTCGGATATGGGTGTGAGTGATGATTTCTTTATGGGTTTGGAAGAACTCCCACTTCCAGTCACGGGAGATCGATTCTCCAGTCATTTGACACCGAGTTTGGCTCGTCCTTGGCTTGTTAACAATGCCACGACAGCTGCCGGCGGCATCTGAGATTAACCAACGACGATTTGGGTTTTCTAAAGTCTTTTAGTTTGTTTAGTTTTGTTTATCTTTTTCAATTGATTATCTGTAAACTAGCTCATGTGAAGCGACAAACAAACGTTGTTCGTAGGAAAAGAAAAGGCAGAGATTCAGTCATTTTCGGTTCTAAATTAATATTACTAGGCTGAGTTGACGAGAATTTGTTTACGAGGATTCAGGTGCACATTGGTTGAGATGAATTTCTATATTTTGCCGACACTACAAACAAAAAGAAATTAATAAGTCTTGAATTGAAGTGATGTCCAAATTTCAGAATCTGGTTCTGGTTTCTCTCATCCTGCTCTCTTCGAAAGTCGAAACCTTGAAATCTACAGCGTACAACTTTTGTGTTCGTTGGGTGCTTGAGGATAGTAAAGAAGTAATACCTTTTTGACTTTTGGTTCCTACAGAACTCCACAAAAGTTGTCTGTATTACCAAACTTTCCAACTTATATAACCATAATTGAAAGACTCAAATTGTAAGGCCGGATTTCACTTAGTAGAAATATTACATGTCTATTTGATATGATTGAAAATTACGTATATCTTGAATCTATGGTCCACCAAATCATGATTAGTAACTTAAAATTAATTATTACCATTAGAAAATTGATATATTAAAATGTACATTTTAATTAAGAAAATTATAAGCGGCAAGACAAATTGGTATATGAAAATTAGGGTGACTAAGCCTATATATTTAGTGACATTTGATATTAGTAAATAAGAAAAAAATGGCAATATAATTAAATGACATTTGATAGCATTGATAAAATGACAAGTGGCCTGGCAGGATTGTGAATTTGGCAACTTGTGAAGTGGACAAATGAGATGTATGCAATGGAGACATATGTCATGTTGTTAGAGTGACAGCTAATGTCAATTGAATCCAGCTAAGGCTGAAGTGTTTCTGTTGGTCATTCTTCTTCTCCTTGTTCATTCGCCAATGAAACACCATGCTCTTTCATAATTGTGTATTTGGCTTATGTTGTACTTGATTACCACATCAAGATGCTGCATCAAGGAAGTTAGACCTTGTCATCTTTTATGCTATTGTTTTCTTGGTGTTAAGATCATTCCAGTTTTACTTGGATTTTGGAGTTGAGTTTGTTGCTTGGAAGCTAGCTAGTTAGCTTGTTCTTTGGAGTTGGAATTTGAAGTTAAATAGGTAAGGAAATTCTAAATTTGATAGCATGTATTAATACAAGTTAAATGATGATTGAATTGGCATGGAACATGTGTTATGATGATGATAAATGAGCACCGAAAAAGTGAACTTTTTATGGTAAATTCTATTTTGGTTTTGATTCATGTAAGAATATGTTTTGTAAGCTGCCTAATGAATATTTTTGAATTGGATTTGTACGTGAATTGGATGAGGAGTTGAAGCATAAGTAAGGTAGAATTAAGGTGAAATGAATGGATTTTGATGAAGATGTTTAGGATTTGGAATGAAGGAATTTAAACCTAAAAAATCACAAAAAATTGGGTAGTATACGATCATGGCACTCATCCCACGATTATGGGCAGATGCATTAACTTTTGTCACGATCGTGGGAAGGTACCTTACGACCATGGGCAAGGTTATGACATGAAAATTTCTATTTTGTGCAATTGTTGAACCACATAAGGTTAAGACACTTTATAATGGTGTATTTGAACTTAATTAAGGTTGGAAATGAACCTAGTTTGATGTTAGATTAATTGATTAAAGGTTGAATAAGTTTTGAGTTGTTTATTGAGATAATAACTTAAGAAAGGTGTATTTGATGCTCTCGATTACTCTTCGTCTCCAACTGGTAATGGGTTAAAGAGAGACGCTCTCGTCTGGTCCTTTCCCCCCAGTTCTCCGCCCCCTTGTTGCTTGCTTCTCCCCTCCTTTTTCATTTGATTCCTTCTTCTACTGCCCATTCTCTTCCTCTCCTTTCCCAGCTTTCCCGCCCCTCCTTTTTTAACTTTTTCCTTTTCCCGCCTAGCCCTGTCCAACATGTCTGACCCATTGCCGCCCAACATCGACGCCTTCCCCCCTTTCCCCAACCCTAAGCCACCCTCATCTGATCCTACACCACCCTCTCTCCCTCCTTGAGTGCTAAACCCATGGCTGCCCCGAAAACGTGGAAACAAGTCGTCGGGGACTCCATTGCGTCTACTCTGGCTTACTCTCCTCCTCGTGAAGTTGATGGGAAATGCATTGTCTGCCCAGATTTGGCTACATTGCAAGAAGGAGCAAATATTTGGAAAACCACCATTGTTGGCTTCTTCCTGGATCAGCGGCCGGCTTCCCCGCTTTTTCAGAGATGGGCTAATAAAATGTGGAAGAACAGGGGGCTCACCGATGTCCTACTTTCAGAGGATAATCTTGTCCTCTTCTCATTCTCCTCCACTTCGGCAGCTACCAAGATTCTTGAAGAAGGTCCTTGGACCTTGGGAGTCAACCCATCTTCTTGGAACTCTGGCAGCCGGGTCTAAAAATGGAAACCATCAAAATACAGAGTCTCCCTATATGGATTAATTTCCATAACATTCCGCTGGAGTACTGGACTACGCAAGGCCTCAGTCAAATCGCCAGTTTCATTGGTAAGCCCTTATGTATGGATGAGAATACAACTACTAAGAAAAGGATCAGGTATGCACGTATCTGTGTGAGTGTTGCGGTGTCATCTGACCTCCCCAATGAAATTCCAATCATGAGGTTAGGAGAGGAGAATCAGTTATGGGAAGATAGTATTTCTGTTTCTTACCATTGGTGTCCCCCTGTTAAGCCTCAGAAATCTTTCGGGCAACCCACGGGTAAGTTTTTAAAAACAGGTAGTTTTCAAGAACTGATGGCTTAAGACGAAGCCTCCCTTACTGACGACCAACTTGTGCCCGGACCTTTGTCTGAAATAGTAAGTCCTGATAAGGAGGACGTTCATCCTCAGGTTATAATTCAGGTACCTGCTCCCCCTACTATAGCGGACACTCTAGTACCGAATCTTGATCGTTATGACAATGCTGAAGTTGATGGTACAGCTTTCTCTCATCATGCTTCTCCTTGCTCTGCTCGTTCATCCGTTTCTGCGGACTCCCCCCTCCAGGAACATGTTTGTACTAATGACCCGGTTCAGGTAGGCGTTATTTCTCTCCCTTCTCCAAGTAATATTTCAGATGAGCTCAGTGGCAATTCTCTCTCGAATACAAGACGTAAATCTCAACGGGGTAAGGGTAAAAGCCTCAAAACCGCTACTTAATATGACTATTTTATCGTGGAATGTCAGAGAAATAAGTAGGCCCTCAAAGTTGCTAGCTTTGAAGGATTTTGTCTGGCGTGAGAAACCTCTTTTGATTGGGTTCTCAATGGAAATGGTTTTCTAACCATAGTCATCATGCTTCTGGGCGGATAATAATTTGCTACAATGTCAATGAGATCAAGGCTGAACTTTTCGAAGCTACTGAGCAGGTAGTGCATCTTCGAATTTTGTTACTGCAGGGTCATACTGAGCTTATTATTTCTTGTGTATGCTAGCAATTTTGAGTTTCAACGCAAAGACTTATGGACTAACCTACGTCAAGTCAGTGGCAATATTACTCGACCGTAGCTTGTTTGCAGGGATTTCAATACCACTCTTTACCCGTCAGAGGCTCAGGGTAACATCTGTTTGAGAAACTATTCGACTGATATGTTAGACTGTGTTGAGCAGGCTCGGTTGTCTGATCTCAAATTTTCTGGCCATCTGTTCACATGGTTGAATAAGCAACAAGGAAGGTGGTTCATCTGAAAGGAGCTTGATAGAGCACTTGTGAATGATCTTTGGCTTCAGGCTTTTCCCACAAGTACGGCTACTTTTTTGGATCCTCTCTTTTCCAACCATACTCCCATCCGGGTCTCACATTTGTCTCCGCCAGAGGCCATTTACCATCCCTTCCGGTTTAATAATTACCTAGCTCATGTTCCTAGTTTTGTTGAGGCTTGCAAGACCGGTTCTATGCACAGATACTGGGGTACTAAGCAGTTCGAGCGTATGCAAAAATTGAAAATCATCAAGCATGAACTCAAACTTCTAAAGTCTTCTCAACCCTCTACTGTTGAGGCAATCAATGTCACTAAGGGGAGTTGTCCAAACTGCAGAATCTTTTATCGTCTAACCCTGGCAATCAAACTCTTATTGAGAAGGAGAAGCTAGCTCTCAACCATTATCTTTAAGCAATCAGTAACCACTCCTCCTTACTACAGCAACGAGCCAAAATCCATTAGTTCTAGGATGGGGACCGTTGCTCTCAGTTCTTCTTTCATTCGATCCTATCTCGATAGAATCGCAATAAGATATATTCCATTACTTCCCCTAATGGTACCGTTCTTCACAATTCGATGGATACTAAGGGGGAAGCGTTCTGATTTTTTGGATCCTTACTTGGAGCTGATTCTAGCCATCCTAGTAACCTTGGTGATGTTCAGGCCCTCAATCTTAGACAAGTTTCTACTTATGATTTGGATTTGTTAATTAAGCCGGTGGAGGATAGTGAAATTGAGCACTGTGTCTTTGGTATGAATGGTAAGAAGACTCCTGGGCCCGATGGCTTTAATGGTTACTTCTATCAGCAGTCTTGGCCTATTATCGGTGGTTTTGTTAAGGAAGCCATTCATGAGTTCTTTCGGAATGGGATTCTTCTTAAGGAAATTAACAAAACTTTCTTGTGTCTAATTCCAAAAGGGGCTGCTCCTTCCACCTTTGCGGACTATCAACCCATTTCCTGCACTATTTTTCTCTATAAAGTGATCTCGAAGATACTCACTGATAGATTGAAGCAAGTTTTGACACCTTTGATTAGTGATACCCAAAGTGCCTTTCTACCCGGTAGATATATTGGTGACAATATTCTTATTGTTCAAGAGCTATTGAAAGGTTACTCTACTTGTAATAGTGCTCCGAATTGTACCTTGAAAATTGACTTTCACAAGGCTTTTGATAGTATTGAATGGCTTTTCTTGCGATCTATGTTGACTGCATTTGGTTTCCCACTACAATTTATCAAGTGGGTCATGGCTTACGTTATGTAGGATCCCAGGAACTATGGCCCGAGCGGTCCTACCAGTCAGTGATTCGGTATCCCCAGAACTATGGCCCGAGCGATACCGGTCATTGGCTCAATAGTGAGAGGCATTCACTTAAAGTGAAACAAAACCTTGAGGTCATGTGTTCGAGTTGTGGCTCACGCCTCTGACCAAAGAGGACAATATCTGCATTGAGTGGGTATCGCTCGGGCCATAGTTTCGGGGATACCACAGCACTGACCGGTATCGCTCGGGCCATAGTTCTGGGGATACCGAATCACTGACTGGTAGGACTGATTGGGCCATAGTTCCGGGGATCGTATAGACATGACCTAGCTTCTTATGCCAGACCAGTCTTTCTTTATGAGTTGATAAAAAACATGAAATATTTTGACTTTGAAAATCTTCTAAATCAATTTTGTAAAGATTGTTTTGTCTTTTGGCAGAAAAGAACACAGAACTGTCTTTGTTTCTAACTTCACAAAAATTTTGATTGAATATGACTTGAAAACAAGAGTCACACAACTGACTGATACTAATCAGATTGTGCTTCAGACCATCTACTAGCAGAACATTTCCAATGCATGCATGTGAATCCTTACCAATCTTACCAATTCCGATAATCATGCCCTGCTGGTTGTTTCCAAAAGTTGCCGATCCTCCCTTCTTATATTGAAGATCTAGGAATATAGACCGTCTTCCCGTCATATGTCGCGAGCACCCACTGTCCAAGTACCAATGGTGGTTGCTGCTTTTTCCAAGGAAGGATGTTTGCAGGAGATATTATTTTACTTTTAGGTACCCAAACTCTCTTGGGTCCTTTAGGGTTAGTATAATGCGTGGTATGATAAGAATGCATTTGACGATTTCATTGATGAAAGTATGATTAAGAACTTTTCTTATTCTTCTTTTGAAAAGTTGATTTTCTCTTATAATGGGATTTATTCCCAGTAAAACCTAATCCAGTTTTGTCACTAGGATGCCTACATTTTCCTAGCATCTCATTCATTTTTCTTTTACTCTCTGTAAAAGTAGCTAAATCCGCTGATAGACTATTAATCCTCAGCTTTAACTGTTTGATCTCTTCGGATCTATCTATGACCTTATTTTTCTTCTGATCCTTAACTTGCTTTTTTAAACCTATATTCTCACTCTCTACTACTTGTACATGTTTTAGGTTTTCCACATACTTTTTCTTCAACAGCTTATACTTTTTTAGAATAGCATGGGAATCCTCCAGAAGTTCTGAATATGCATTTTGTAAATCATTGTAATCTAAGGTTACCTCCTCATCACTTCCTTCTTCCGCTACCAGACATATGTTGGCATGTTCTGACGTCTTGGAACTTGTTTCAGGTTCTGATGAATCCAGATCCTCCCAAGTTGCCATCATGCTTTTCTTATTGTCTCTACTCTTCTTTGGCTTTTTCTTCAATATTGGACACTCAGACTTGTAATGTCCAGGCTTGTTTCACTCGTAGCATGTGATGGACATCTTCTCGTTCTTTCCATCATCCTTATTGTTCTTCCTGAACGTTGACTTTCCTCTGGGATTCTTCTTCCACATTCTTCTGATCTTTCTTGAAATGAAAGATAGCTCATCATCTTCATCACTTGACTCAGAGTTTGACTCACTGGAATCATCATTCTTTAATTGTTCAATCTTTAAAGCTTTTGATGAGTTCCTCTTCTTCTTCTTCTCAGTCTGATGATTCTTCTGTCCAGCTTTTAGTGCAATTGACATGTCCCGACGAGGCTTGTCTTCTGCATCGAGCTCAACTTCATGAATCTTCAGCGATCCAAGTAACTCGTCAAGCTTCAGCACGCTCAAATCTTTAGCTTCTTGGACTGCGGTCACCTTCGGTATCCACCTCTTTTGTAGACTCCTTAGGATCTTTCGAACGTGGTCTTGATTGTCATACATCCTTCCAAGAGCTTTTAATCCATTGACGATTGTTTGAAATCTTCCAAACATCTGATCGATGGATTCTTCTTCCTTCATCTTGAATAGTTCATACTGATGCACCAAAATGCTTATCTTGGATTTTTTAACTTGACTCGTGCCTTCATGTGCGTTAGCTAGAGTATCCCACATTTCCTTTGCAGTGTTGCATCCATGAACTTTGTCATACTCGCTCTTGCTCAAAGCACAACTCAGGAAAAATTTGCTTTAGAGTTAAGTTGATATCTCGCCTTCTGATCAGCCGTCCATCTAATTCATGAAATGAGATTCCCGTCTTCATCTACAGGTGTATATAGTCCATTCTCGATGATATCTCAAAGATCTATGTGAGTAGATTCAATGAACAACCGTATATGATCTTTCCAGTAGTGGTAATCCTCTTCATTGAATGCCGGAGGTCTAGTGGCTGAGGGACCTTCCGCAATGTATGTGTGTGATTCCGCCATTTTCTTTTATCCACACTTTTTAAAAGTGATTCTTGGACACCTTGCTCTGATACCAATTGAAGTGAATCACACGTTAACAATAATGTATATAAATGCACAAGAAGGGTGGTTGAATTGTGTTAAACTTTTGTTATCCCCTTCTTCAAAACTTCTTTGAAAACTCGTTTGTTTATCAAAAATAATATTAACACGTTTGAAAAAGATCTTTTAGTAATTATGAATGTATGTAGAATCAAATAACACAATGCGAGAGTAAGAGAGTTAGAAAGTTGACACAGTAATTTTATACTGGTTCACCCCAAACTGTGGGCCACGTCTAGTCCTCAAATGCCTATCTGAGATTTCACTATCTCTTCAAAGTTTACAAGTATTCTTTACACCGAGCCTCTTCAGGTCTCACTATAGCAAGTATTCTTTTACTCTTAGCCTCTTCAGGCTATCTTTATCACAAACAGTATTTCGAACTTGATACAATAAACATGAAGAATTTCCGCACAGAGCTTTGTCGCAATAATCTCTTTGTATGTATCTCTATATGTATATATCTATGCCTTTTTTCTTCGACTCTGACTTCTTATTTATAGTCTTCGTCTTCAACTGCTTCTTGATTCTTGAAAGAAATGGTTATGCAGTTGAGTCTTCAACCTCAGACTGACGCCTTCGTCTGCTTTTGCTTCTGCTGTTTTTCACTTCCATCTGCTTTTCGCTTGCGTCTATTTTTTCTTTTGTCTAATTTTCGCTTGCGTCTGATTTTCCGTTAATCTTCCATCTGATTTTTACTAAGCTTTCTTCCGTCTGCTTTTCATTTGTCTTCTTATTTTTATCATCAAAATTAATAAACTCGTAAAGTCTTTTGACTTAACACATGCATATGGTTTATAATGGAGCCGATTATACCTTTGAGGAAAATAGGGAAAATCTTGAAGAAGAACCTAACCCATAAGCAAAACATTTTTTTGACTTACTACAATCAGCTGACCAAGAATTGTGGCCAAATTGTGAGACAATGACCTAGTTGTCTTCAATTGCTCGAATATTGAACATCAAGCATTAATCAACACTTTGGTTGGAGAAACGAAGCATCTTTTGGGATTTTTCATATTGCAAAACTAATTTGATATATCATAATCTATATGTGATGCATTGCGGAAATCCATTTTCAGTTTGGGCCAAATAAAGTTAAAATTCGATAGTACATTGTTTTCAATGCAGTACAATCAAAACAGTTTCACTGATCAATTAGGGCCCAATTTCAGTAATAAC
>JAOTAZ010000003.1:18314491-18325688 GCA_025629785.1 Erythroxylum oxycarpum
CGACCCTATTCACCACTTTACTCGTTTAAGTGTTCTAGAGTAGGAATTTATTTTTGATCGGTTTGACACGCCATCACTAAGCGTGTTTTTGTTATTCTATTTTAGACTTGTTTTAAGTTATATTTATTTTGGGCTTCTACGTTTTATTTAAGCCCAAGTATTTTATTATTTGACCTAGGTATAAATACTTATGTTTTAAGATTTTTGGAGAACAACTTTTAGATCAGAATTGCTTGAGTGCCATCGGCTTCAATAGGGAGAAACATTATTATCTTGTTCTTGTTACTTGTCGAACCATCTTTCACTTATCAATTACTTTCCCAATTATGGCGTGTCGATTGTTCGTTCCTCTTGGTTTTATTTTGATCATCAGGATTGCTTGAAACAAGTTTCCAAGAGGTGTTGTAGAAATCAAACCTTGCGTATCCTTATTTTCTTGATTGTTGAATTCGAAATTTCTATCCTTCTTAATTCCTCAAGGTCGGAAACACACCAAACAAAAACATCCATCGAAAACATCATCAAATTGATGTCAATTCTTTCGCGGGCCGCGTTATTTTGGTATTAGAGCCTTGGTTTGGAGGAGGATTCTTATTCAACTCCATCAAAATTTTAGAAACCGCCGCCCATCACGATCCAATTATCGTCGAATTATCAATTCAGGTGTGAATTAACTCTTGGCCTAGGATTTCAATTTTTCTTCTTGCTTTAATTTTAGTTAGGGTTTTCAATTATTTGTTGAAAACTTTCATCTTATATAAAAAAGGTTTGAAAAGATAAAAAACGAAAAAAAAGTCTGAAAAAAGAAAGAGTCGGACAAGCAAATCCGAAAAAAGTCAAAAAAATCTTAAAAATAATTTTTTTTTTAATGATTTCTCATACTTATTACTTGACTAACGTTCGTTTGAATCAACCGTGACAAATAGTTTCAAAATTTTTCAAATTTGCTAGCTTGTTATTGGTTATTGGTTTGGGTTGCTTGTTACTTGTTACTCGAGCTACATTTGGGAACATTGATTTGATGAAGTCGTGGTTCTAATTGTAACTTAGATTTTAAAAAACATTAAGTGGTAAAAAGCAAAAGTATGTGAGCTTATTTTAGGGAGTCATTGCCATGACTTAAACACGAGAGGAGTGACAAATTCTTGAGTGAAACACGTGAAGGAGTGTGTGAGGTTGTTTATCACTAACTTTGTTTTGCAGGTATATCGTTTTATTTACAATGTCACAGGGAGGTAGTAATGATGACAACCAAGGGAGAGATGCAAATATCGCTTTCACTTTAAGAGCCATGCAGCAACAATTTGAGAGGTTCAATCTAGCCTTAAATTAGGTTAGGAAACAAATGGATAAGCTCAGAAAAGGGCTATGCGAGGAACCTCAAGCAGGCGTGCAGATGTACGTCAACGATAACCACCACCTCGTAGACAACCACCACAGTATGAGCCTGAGGAGGAGGAGTTTGAGGAGTAGTAGGAGGACTATGAAGAGCGCATGCCCAGGAGAGCTCAAAGAGGAGAACCCCTTAACAGGCGAGATGGAGACCTCAAATCCATCAAGATGCAGAGGGGAGGAATGATGTTGAGGCGTACTTGGAGTGGGAAAGGAAGATTGATTTGATCTTCGAGTGTTATAACTTTTCGGAGGAGAAGAAGGTAAAACTTGCTGCTGTTGAATTTACAGATTATGCACTAATATGGTGGGATCAACTTGTGACCTCTACGAGGAGGAATGGAGAGAGACCCATCAATACTTGGGCAGCAATGAAGGCATGTATGAGGGAGAGATTTATGCCTTTTTACCATTATAAGGAGATGCATCAAAAGCTCCAAAGACTCACACCAGGGTCTGAGCCAGTGGAGGACTACCACAAGGAGATGGAGATTGCTATAATCCGTGCTAATATAGTGGGGGACTCTGAGGCCACCATGGTAAGGTTCTTGAATAGGGAGATAGCAAATGTGGTGGAGTTATAACATTACTTGGAGATTGAGGACATGGTGAACATGGCCATGAAGGTGGAGAGACAACTTAAAACTAGAGTGGTCACAAGGAGTGGAGCAAGTTCTAGTTACTTATGGAACTCAAATTGGCCCCAGAAGGAGGAGAAGTCCAAGGATAAAAGGGTGGACTTTAAGGAAACACCTAAGAAATCAATTGGGGGATCTGAGCAATAAGGTACTTCTAACACCCAAGCTACTTCTAGTAAACATTCGTCTATAAAATGTTTTAAATGTTTGAGTACTGGCCATATTGCTTCTCAATGCCCTAATAGAAAAGTGATGTATATGAAGGATAATGGGGTTATTAAATCTGAGGATAATGATGTTGATGATTTGCCATGTGATAGTGCTTGTGATGATGATGATGAATGTGTGGAAAGAGCTATCACGGAAGAAGCACTTGTAGTTAGGAGAGTGTTAAGTGCTAGAGTTAGAGATGAGATTCTGGATCAGAGGGAGAACCTATTCCATTCAAGGTATTTGGTGGGTAGAAAGGTGCGTAACTTGATCATAAATGGAGGTAGTTGTACTAATGGGGCTAGTCAAACTATGGTGGAGAAATTGGGTTTGATATGTAGGAAACATCCGGAGCCATACAATTTATAATAGTTTAATGATAGTGCGGATGTGAAGGTAACTAGACAGGTACTGGTGCCATTGTCTATAGAGAGGTATGAGGATGAGGTGTTATGGGATGTGATATCCATGGAGGCAGGACATTTGCTATTGGGGAGGCCTTGGCAGTTTGACAAGAGGGTAGCACATGATAGGTATACCAATAGATACTCCTTTAAGTTTAAGGGTAGGAACTTCATTCTACTATCTTTATCACCTCGTGAATTGTACCTGGACCAGATCAAATCAAGTAAAAGTGAGGAGGGTTCGGGTAGTGAGAACAAAAAAGTGAAGAGAGAAAAGAGGCCCAAAAGAAAAATGAGATTGGCCTAATGGGGAGCGACTGTACAGGTTAGGAAAAGAAAGTGGGATGTGCAAGAGAGAACAGTTTAGTGAGAGAAAAGAAGAGTGAAAAGAAAGAGAAAAGAGTGAGTTTGTATGCTAGAGGAAAAGACATGAGGAGAGTAACTGAAGAGAAAAGAGCACTAGTAGTGGTGAGATACAGAGAGCGTTTAGTTTCTAACACTAACGCTCTTGATGCTTTGCCTAGTGTTTTTACTCTGGATCCTAAGGGTGATGGTTCGTTCCAGTAGTTGGAGAAGATAACTGACACCGCCTACAAGACTGACCTGTCAGGTAAGTATTTTGTTTATACAACTTTTAATATTACTGATCTTTCTCCTTTTGATATGAATTCAGATTTGAGGATGAATATTCTTGAGGAGGGAGGGGCTGATATGAGCAAGAGTTAGGATCATCATGGAGATGGCGTACGAGATGGAGATGAGCATGTCATTCCAACTGAGTCTATGTCCAGAGCTAGGAGTGAGAAACTCAAGGAGGCTCTCTATGCATATATGGGCCAATTTGTGGAGAGGATGGAGTGCACAAAGCTTATTGAAGGAGAGTTATCTGAATCATAGCCCAAATTGATTCATTTATCTCAAATCCTTGGATTGGACTCACTTGGGACTTGAAGATCATTGTATTGGGCTGTGTATCATCAATTAAGCCCAAAAGGAGAGATGCAGCTATGATCAGACTTGGGAGCGCGTTGGACCAGGCCTAAGTGTGTTTTTATTATTCTATTTTAGACTTATTTTAAGTTATATTTATTTTGGGCTTTCATGTTTTATTTAAGCCCAAGTCTTTTATTATTTGACCTAGGTATAAATACTTATGTTTTAAGATTTTTGGAGGACAACTTTTTAGATCCGAATTACTTGAGTGTCGTCAGCTTCAATAGGGAGAAACACTATTCTCTTGTTCTTATTACTTTTTCACTTATCAATTGCTTTCCTAATTGTGGCGTGTCAATTGTTCGTTTTCTCTTGGTTTTATTTTGATTATCAGGATTGCTTGGAACAAGTTTCCAAGAGGTGTCGTAGAAATCAAACCTTGCGTATCCTTATTTTCTTGATTGTTGAATTCAAAATTTCCATCCTTCTTAATTCCTCAAGGTCGAAAACACACTAAACAAAAACATCCATAAAAAATATCATCAAATTGACGTCAATCCTTCCTTGGTGCACGTTATGTTACCTTTAGATTGTCGGTACATCTGTATAGAGATGTCAAAAAAGGCCCAGCTAGGCCCGAGTTGATTGGGCCACGGGCGAGCCATAGGTCAAAAATGGTCAGCCCGACCCAACCTCTCCCTTAACCCGATCTTTACTTCCAAAACGATGGTGTTTTGTCAAAAATGACATCGTTTTAGAAGTTTTCTTTTAAAAAAATGGCAGGTCAGGTTGGCTTAACCCTCTCGTGGCTCGTTGGACTATAGGTCAGTCAGCCCTTAGTCGGACCAGGCCACAAGTAGGTCAACCTGTGGTTGGGCCGGGCCTTTGGCCACCATGACCCGGGGCCCAGTCTGACTCCCATTGACATCTCTACATCTATACTTAAACATGTAATCTTTGGTCCCTTGAAGGTACCTCAATACTTTCTTTGTAGATCTCCAGTAATCTAATCCTGGGTTACTCTGATATCTGCCTAACATTCCAACAGCAAATGCAATGTCAGGTCTTGTACAATCCTGAGTGTACATTAGGCTTCTGACTAAGTGTACATTAGGCTTCTGACTGTAGAACCATATGAAATGTTTTTCATTTGTTCCCTTTCAAAATTAATTTTAGGGCATTGGTCCAAATTGAGCCTATCCCCTTTCACAATGGGAGCTACACTAAGTGAACAATATTTCATTTGAAATCTCTCTAAAACCTTATTAATATAGGTCTTTTGAGACAAACCCAAAGTGCCACGGAATCTGTCTTAATGTATCTTAATGCCAATTACATAAGACACATCACCCAGATCTTTCATTTTAAAGCTTTTATAAAGAAATAGTTTCACATCATATAACAAACCCCCTATCATTGGTTACAAGTAATATGTCATCCACATATAATATAAGAAAAAAAATTTACTCCCACTAATGTTCTAGTTTATACATTAATCCAT
Organism: Erythroxylum oxycarpum; assembly: GCA_025629785.1. Taxonomy (NCBI): domain Eukaryota; kingdom Viridiplantae; phylum Streptophyta; class Magnoliopsida; order Malpighiales; family Erythroxylaceae; genus Erythroxylum; species Erythroxylum oxycarpum. The sequence goes on from JAOTAZ010000003.1 coordinate 18,319,570, forward strand.
GATATTTTTTTCAATACCAAATGATGAGATAATATCATGAAATTTTGAACACCATTGATGGGACACTGTTTCAATCCATATTTGGATCTTTTAAGCTTGCAAACCAAATACTCACAATTATTAGAGGAAAATCCTTTTGATTGTTTCATGTAAACCTTTTCCTCTAGGTCACCATTTAAGAAAGTCGTTTAACATCCATTTGATGTAATTCCAAGTCAAAGTGAGCAACCAATCAAAATTATACGAAGTGAATCTTTTTTAGACATAGGAGAAAATGTATCTGTGAAATCAATTCCTTCCTTTTGAGTGAATCCTTTAGCAATGAGTCTTGCCTTATATCTCTCAATATTTCCTAATGAGTCTTTCTTTGTCTTAAATACCCATTTGCAACCTATGAGTTTTGCTCTTTTAGGCAACTCAACAAGATTCCAAGTATTGTTATTCTTTATGGAATTCATTTCTTCCTTCATGACATAGTACCATAAATTTGATTCATTGCAATTCATAGCTTGTGAAAAGGTTTTAGGATCATTTTCGGCTCTTATATTGTAGTCAGATTCTTGTAGATATACAACATAATCACTAGTAATAGTTGATTTTCTTGTTCTAGTAGATTTCTTTAATGTTGCACCAACATCCTCTTGTAAAGTCTATTGTTCAGCTGGTTGCTGAACATTTTCAGGTAATTCCTGAATAATTGGATCTACTAGATTATCAGCAATTTATAGAACATCTTGATTTTCATTTATGTTTATGTTAGGCTGTTGAATTTTAATAGTTAGATGTATACCATCTATTTGAACTTGAGGATCGTTGTGAATGACAAGCACCTTATTATTTGAAGCGGAACGTTAAGTATCCATATGATCATTATCAAATAATATATCTTGAAATTGATCCCTCCAAGTAATCAAGTCATTTTCTAGAAATTTTGCATTTTCTGATTCCACAATTCTAATGTGATGTAATGGACAATAAAACTTATATCCCTTAAACCTTTCAATATATCCAATGAAATACCCACTTATGGTCTTTGGGTTTAATTTTTTCTCTTGTGAATTATAAATTTTTATTTCAGATGGACATTCTCAAATGCGTATATGTTGCAAACTCGGTTTCCAACCTTTAAATAATTCAAATGACATCTTTGGAACAACCTTGGTTGGTACTTGATTTAATATATACTTAGTCATCTTAAAAGTTTCAGTCTACAAGGACTTGGGAAGTTTAGAGCTACTCATTATGCTCCGTATCATATCTAATAATGTTCAATTTTTTCTTTCTACTACACCATTCTAGTTTAGAGATACAGGCATAGTATATTAGGCTAGTATTCGATTTTTTTGAAGGTACCTCGCAAATGGACCAGGTACTTGTTCACTTTTAGTATATCTACCATAATATTCCCCACATCTATCAAATCTCACTATCTTAATTTGCTTACTGCATTGTTATCTCTACTTCAACTTTGAACATTTTAAAAGAATCTAGTGCTTCATTTTTGTTATGAAGCAAGTAGAGATACATATATCGTGAACAATCATCTATAAATGAGATGAAGTATTTCTGACCATACGAGTCCATATCTGGACCACAAATATCAGTATGTATGATTTCTAATATGTCTAAACTTCTTTTGGCACCTTTCTTTGATTTTTTGGTCTACTTTTCCTTTATGCAGTCTACACAAGTATCAAAATCAGCAAAATCTAAATTACTAAGTACTCAGTCAGTCACCAATCTTTTAATCCTTTATATGGAGATATGTCTTAATCTTTGGTGCCACAACATAAAGAAAATTTTATTTATGACATAATGTTTTGATCCAGCATGAACATGTGTTGCATTGTAATAGGAATTATGTTGTAAATTAAAAGGGGAAAAGACCATCAAACAATGTACCATTCCCAACAAATTCATATTTATAATGTATCTTTAAATATTTTCCTAAAAATGAAAAGAATATCTAAATGGTACAAGTCTTGAAACTAAAACCAATTTTCTAGAGAAATTGGGAGTATAAAATGTATTTTCTAGTTTTAAAATAAAATTAGTACATAAAATTAAACTGCAATCTCCAACAGCCTCCATACGTGAACGTATCTTGTTTTCGAAAAAGATATACTGCTCACTTCCTACTAGCTTCCTTAAAACCAATCCTACAACACATTTGTAATATGGATTGTATAACCAAAATCAATCTACCATGTGTCATGATAACCAAAATCAATCTACCATGTGTCATGATAAACTTCAGTCATATTAGATTCAAAACAAACTAGTGAGATTAGATTACCTTTCTTTTCAAACCATTCCTTACGTTTGACACAATCCTTCTTCATATGTCATTTTTTCTTACAAAAGAAGCACTTGGATTCCTTTTTAATGTCAGCTTGGATAAGTATTTGGCCTTTTCCCTTTGAGTTAGCTTGATTTTTCTTATTTCCTTGAACAACTAGATATGTGTTTTGCAAACTCTCTCCCTGTTCCATCGAAAATCTCCCTTCCTCTTGGACAAACATGGTCATTAATTCATTTATTGACCACTTATCCTCATGCGTATTATAAGAGGTTTTAAAGGGTCCTTATGGTGGTGGAAGGGTGTTTAAAAGGTAATGTATGAGGAAAGAATCAGACATCTCAACCTCTAGTTTCTTTAATTAAGCTACAATGTCTCTTATCTTTATGACGTGCTCATACACACCTCGAACACTGGTAAGTCTTGTAGATGAAAATTTCATAATTTGGGTGCTTGCAAGTGCTTTGTCTGAAGTTTCGAATTACTCATCAACAACCTTCAGTAGAGCACGAACATTGTCATGTTGTTCTATAGAACCACGAATGCCAATAGAAATTTTGGTTTTAATGAACATCACACTTAGGCGATTAGATCACTCCCAACGTTCATAAAGTGCAGTTTCAACTATAGTGCTGGGCCTCCTTTACCTTTGGTGGTTCGTCCTTCCGGATAGCATAATTAGTGTCCATCCACCTTAGATGAGGAAGAGTTCTCTCATTCCAAATCTTATAGTTTTCACCCCCTAATTCGGGAATTTCACAACTTGTATAAGAGAAACTAACAGTTTAATAGCTGTCATAAACATGCACGCTACTTATCAATAAATTGAGGTTAACAAAATATATATACGTATTACCAATGTAAAACATATCTTAAAAGACTTAAATCAAATGACATAAAAATTGCCTATGGGCTAAATTTTTAATTTAAACAGATTTATGCTAAACTTTATGATAAAACTATCAAATTATATACCAATTTTTAATACCCGTGGGTAAATTAAAAAATAATTTGATATTTCATCCTAATTAATTATTCAAATATAATAAAAATTTATGTGGGATAAAATTTATTATACTAAAATAATTATCTACAATTAAATATCTCAACTCTTTATGTGATTAATTACAAAGATATGATTTTATATAATTAGGGTTGCTGTGGCTAAGCCCTAATAATTAATCATTAAAAAATTTTATCGAAAATTCTACTCATAATGCAAAATATAAACATAATAATCATGTGATAATCTACTTCATGGTTAAAGTTTATACAAATATAATTTCAACACATAATATATATAGACATGTCTATAAGCCACATTTTAGATAGTAGAGGCTCACCATGTGCCCCCATAAGGGTGCAGGCCGAAGCCCCAGCCATAGCATTTGGTTTTGTTATTAAAACAACACACAATCTTTTATGGCAAAGAACCATGACAATGTAAAGTTAAATGAATCTTATCATAGGAGTAAGGTTTATTAGAATAGTATTTTAGAAGAATAAATTACAAAATTACTTAAGACAAGACAATAATAATAATTAGTTAAATTCAGAAGAAGTGTTTTGAACTATAATGAAATGCCTAAGCTCAGTATTTAAATTAAAAGGTTTTAGGTATTTTAATAATTTCTAATGTAAAGTCATGTAATAATGTGTTATTGGCAATCAAAATAGAGTAACCATTTTGAATTTAAAAGTTAACATCTAGAAGCAAATTAAGAGAGGAGTTAAAGAAAAAAGGAAAGATGTTTAACATCTATGAATATATTTAAAAAGGAGTTAAAAAGAGGAAAGATTGGAATTGAAGCATATAACTTAACATATTTAAAAATATAATATCTTTTTACAAAATGGCATAATATTGATCCTTTTATACTAATATTGCGCAGCTAGAAAATACATAAATAAAAATGTACCTAAAATTTATGGTGTTCATCATTTTGAGCGAGTGATGAAGAATCATATGTAGGATTTTCTAATTTTCAATATTTTTCTTCTTACCAATTATTTGTAAACATGTGATTCTTCAAATTAAAGTTATTGCTTAGGAATGAAAATTACCAACAGAACATCTACATATTCCATCGGAAAGTTAAGTTAGCAACGAAATTTACCGATGGACCAAGGTGTTGGAGAAACTACTATAGGTAATAATTTGCGACAAATCACAAAAATATCCATCGTAAATTTATGGAAGAAAATTTTGTGTAACTGTAGTGAATATACCGACAATTATTTTATGCTGTCTCTGGTAGGTAAAATTACCAACAGGTAAGATATGTCTATCGACAAACTTACTGACAGAATTGGTTATTTTGTTGATAAGTTAATGTTGTCATTACCAGCGGTTATTAGTTATTCATCAATAAATCGAATAGATTTTATTGACAAACTTTGTTTTTCCGTCGGCAAATTAACTAAAAACTATTTTTTAAAATTTCCTTGCGTTAAATTTATTTGATGATGTTATGGTTGATGTATAATTTAAACAATTATAAGTTATTGATAATAAAAATTATTTTGTACATCATAAGCATTTGTAATTCATACAAAACAATTATAAGTATGCTATTCATTTGGTGACCGCGGATGCTTTGATTGTTGTGATGAGGTGCTAGGTCTCCCCTTGAACTCATCCACCTCATTACGGAGCTGAGCTATGTACTCTGTTGACTGTTACAGCTAAGTTGCCAATGTCTGTACTGTGCTTCGAAACTCATGGACTTCATTGGGTGTAGACCGCTTACTAGATGTTGTTGTATTGGATGTGAAGGTTTGCGAATAGCATGTGTTCGCAAATGAACCTAAGCCGAATATCCTTCTACGACAGTCCTTACCACCTACTGCATGAAGATAGGTTTGAGCCTCATCAACATCTTCAGAATGTTGAGACTGTCATTGAATGCTTTCTTGTATTTGGTCATATCATAAGACAATGTTTATGTTAGTAAGTGATAATTATTAAGCATTAATATTAAAGCACAAATTTCACATACATTTAGTTCTCTACATCGGATGTTGACAAAGGTCACGTCGTTATGCTTCTTAGTGTGAGTGTGAAAAAAGAGATGACGAGGTGTAGGCTTCGTGCCTATAGACTTTTCCTGCATCAAAATAAAATGTTATAAGTGAACTACAATTTATAAAATTTTTGGCAAAATGTTCTCTATTTTTATGATATTTACCCCCCGTTGAACAAAGAAAATAACTCAACAACATAGCCATATAGAGCACCAGACATTTATAACATTGTCATTCTTCATAAAACAATTAATTTTATACCATTTTTTAAAATTAAACCTATAACTTAATTATAAACATATGGTGTTTCCCGTATTTTTATTTACAGATTGTTGACAATTGTGATGTAAGTTCCTCCATCATCTCCCTCAGCTCCAGGTTGACGGTCGCCTCCTTCATCCGTATTGTTTACTTTTGATATATCTGTATGTATAAGGGTGGTGGATGGTCTAGTAGCAAGTACAGAAGGTGATGCCTCATCTGTAAGTGTAGTAGTAGCTAGAGGTACAACATCCCATTCGGTTGCAGTTGTAGAATGTGACGCTTCACCTGGATAGTAACTGGCTCCAAATCGTGGTCTGAACCTTAGTCACATTATATCCTGTTTTCAACCTGAAATGCATATCCCATCCCTTGAATTAATATTTCTCATTTTCATCATTACCATTATCCTCGTTTCGATTACATGCTTCTTGATTGAAATTAATATCCTCAATAACTATTAGAAAAGTATTTCTTATATCTAGTTACATATCCCTTAAATCATCATTCGACATAGCACTTCCAAGTTAAGTTA
>JAOTAZ010000003.1:18466396-18478383 GCA_025629785.1 Erythroxylum oxycarpum
AACAAAAGTAGTGTTATAAACAAAATAAAGTGATAATTAATTTTCAACAAATAAGAAATAGGAAATAAGTAATACCTAGAGAAAGTTTTCCGCTTTGTCGAATAGTGATCGTCATTCCAAAATCTCCATAAAACAACTTATAAAGCTCCATTTGTGAGCTTAAAATATCTTGCATTGAGTCATGAGGAACAATTGTTGTAATTTTGAAAAGCATTCCTCTACTAACTTCAGCTTGTTTTTCAACATCCAGTCTAAAATATACACTAGGATTCAAAAATGTCTCAGCTGCAAATTATAGATCACTCAGTGATGATTTGATAACCTGCCAAACCAATAATGAAACGTCATGAAACATAAACATGTTCCAATGTACGATTGAGATTGCACTCAGTGATGATTTGAACTCGGATAGATTGGGAGAGTTGGCAGAATCAATAATTCCTTGAAAAGGGCTTTTCCCATTCATTTCCAGGACGAGACTTCTTCATTTTCAATATGAAATTTCTTGTAGGAATGCTCCTAAGACTATGAGAGGTTCGAGATGAAGAGAAGCAACAAATTCGAAGGTGGTAAAAAGTTTCCAACCCAACTTTAAACCAGACTCAAACTCTTAAGATTTAAACTCTAGCTTTTCTTAAGTTATAAATTGGATTCAAACACAAGCCTATTGTCAAAAATCACATCCGTCTACATCGTCCGATTCTTGTCGTTTTTGCGGAATCCAAGATCAATGGTCCCCAGGCTCTAAAGGTCATTAGAAGCCGGGGCTTTGCCCAGTCCTTCTGTGTGGAAGTTGAAGGCTTCTCCGGGGGTATCTGGCTCCTCTGAAGAGCCAATATAAAGGTCCAGATTTTGCTAGCCCATCGCCAATTTGTCCAAACTACCATTACGTGGGATCAAATGGGTTTTGACTTTACGGCTATCTATGCTAGCCTTACCTACTCGCTCCAAAAATATCTATGGCATTATTTACGTCATATTGCTGGGATTACTCACAACCCTTAGCTGATAGGGGGCGACTTCAACGCCAAACTAGAAAGTCGAGACAAACGTGGGGGTTCCAGTTCCCAACCTATTGTCAACTCGTACTTTCGAGACTGCGTGTACAATTGTAACCTTTTGGACCTCGGTTTTTCTAGACCCAGATTCATTGGCGGCGAGGCCAAATATCAGCCAGACTTGATAGAGCTTTTTGTTTGAATTCTTGGCTCGATTTGTTCCCTACTACTACTGTCAGTCATCTTCCCTTCCTAAAGTCAAATCATCGGCCTATTCTCATCACTTTTCACCATCAACTGCCCAACACTTTGTCTATTAGACCCTTTCATTTTCAGACTTCCTGGCTTACCCATCCTGGCTTTCATCAATTTGTGGAAGACAATTGGGCCCCGCCTAGTCAGGATTTCAATGGAGCCCTCAACCGATTCTCTGCACATCTTCAGTCCTAGAACCCTACAACCTTTGGTAATATCTTCTATTGGAATAAGCGTCTCCTGGCAAGACTCGAAGACATTCAACAACATCTGGATGATTCTGCCTCAAGTTATCTGTAAGCTCTGGAGCAGGAGCTTTGCCTCGAATTGGAGCAAGTTTTGTACCAAGAAGAACTTTACTGGCATCAGCGCTTCAAGAGTCAATGGTTACTGCAAGGAGATCGTAACACCAAGTATTTGCATGCGCTCACGAGATCCAGATGATGGCAAGGGAGGGTTACTTCCATCAACGAGATGGGGACAATTATATTTGATCCTACGGCTCTCCGCGAGTTAGCGCAACAATACATTGAGAACCTTTATCGGGCTGAACTCCTGCAACCCCCTTCCTGGGACATTCGTGGTCACTGCCCCCCCCCCTGACTCAACAAACCAAAAAGGAGCTGTGTCAGCCTCTTCGCCCTGACGAAATCAAGAATGCATTTTTCAGTATGGCCCCAAAAAAGCTCCCGTGTTTGACGGGTTCACAACTCTCTTCTACCAATCCCAATGGGATACTGTCGATCCCTCAGTGTCTACTTTTCTTCACAGAATTTTTCGCCATGAGATTTGGGAAGCGAATCTGAATCGCACCAGTATGGTTCCTATTCCTAAGACTCTGTCTCCCACCTCCATTATGCAGTTGCACCCCATCGCCTTATGCTCGATGCTTTACAAAGCCATTACTAAGCTCATTGTGCTTAGACTCAAACCGTACCTGAATGAGCTGGTAGCCCCAACCCAATGCAGCTTTATTCTTGGGCGCCTGATTACGGATAATATCATTATCACCCAGGAAGTTATCTATACTATGAGATGGAAATCTGGTCAAAAAGGGCTTATAGCGATTAAGGTGGATCTGGAGAAAGTGTACGATAGGCTATCTTGGGAGTTCGTACAAGATACGCTTATTGACATCGGTATCCCAGCTTCGTTGATCAAGCTCATCATAAAGTGTGTGTCTCTTCAAGTTCAATGGAATGGAGAACTCAGTGATGTTTTTAATATCTCCTGAGGCATTCGCCAAGGTAACCCCCTTTCTCCGTACCTCTTTGTCCTGTGTATGGAATGCCTAGGCCACGCCAACTCAAGCAAGGTTTCCCGTGACTGCTGGCTTCCTATTCGCCTGAGCAAACAAGGGCCATCCCTTTCTCACTTATTATTTTCCAACAATCTTATCCTTTTTTCCGAAGCCTCTATTGAATAGGTGACTGTCGTTTGGGATGTCTTATAGGATTTTTGTGCGACTTCGGGACAACACATCAGTCACGCCAAATCCCGATGTTTTTTCTCTAAAAATTTACCTTCCCAAATGACTCACTGCTTAAGCAGCAGCCTTGGCTTTCACTAGACTAACGACCTTGGCTGTTACTTGGGCGTCCCTCTTTTGCACGACAGAGTTAGCCGGCGAACTTACCAACATATTCTTGACAAGGTGCACCACAGGCTAGCTGGCTGGCCGGTCAACATGTTCTTGGCTAGCCGCATAACTTTAGCCCAATCTGTCATTGTGGCGCTTCCTCTCTATACCATGCAAACGGTCTGTTTACCCCGTAGGCTCTGTGACGAACTGGAAAGGTTAATGCGCCAATTTATTTGGGGTTCCTCTCATGAGGATGCACCTGGTCAACTGGGAGGACATCTGCCAGCCCAAAGACATGGGTGGCCTCGGCCTTCAGAAAATTCACAAAACCAACGATACTTTTCTCACGAAGTTAGGCTAGACGTTGATTACAAAGCCTCACTTGATATAGGTACAAGTCCTCGCCGCCAAGTATCGCGCCGATGTCACCAGTCTCCCCTCCTCGCTTGACGCCATTGAAGGTTCTATGATCTGGAGGAGTATCAAGGCTATTTGACACCAAGTTCTACAAGGCCTACCATGGATGATTGGCGATGGTTGTAGGATTCGGTTCTAGGTTGACCCATGGCTTTCGGGCGTCGGGCCCCTTAGTTCCCACGCTCTATTCCCGATCCTCGATTCCATCTATCACCTTAGTCTTAGCCACTTTGCCAATTCAGATGGCAACTAGCTTTGGAACGAGATACAACCCTACCTCCCGCCTTCTATTTGTTGATTGATTGCCGACACATTCCCCCTAACCCCGACTTCAGCCCGGACCAGTTGATTTGGGGAAGATCTGACGATGGGCTCTTCTTCGTTGCTTCTACGTATAACATAAGCATGGGCCATGACAATACCGAGGCCCATGATATTTGGAAGATAATATGGAAATGGCTGGGCCCACACCGCATCTGTTCCTTCCTATGGCTCTTAGCTCATGATCGGCTACTCACGAACCACCATCGTGTTCGTACGCACTACACTTCAGATGGAGCTTGCGATCATTGTGGCCTCGAGGAATTCTCGCTGCATGTTGTGCGTGACTGTGGTAAAGCTCGCCAAGTTTGGTGCACCTTCCCTCCACACCTCGTCCCAGATGATTTTTTCACCATGTCGATCAGGGGTTGGCTCCTTCAAAATCTCCAACTCCGCCTGCGACTCTGCGGTCAAGCTTGGCCAATCCTATTAGGCATTACCTGTTGGTTCCTCTGGCAATAGAGGAATCTAACCCTATTTGATAGTCAATTTACTTGGTTGTCCTCACCTTTCTCCCTTATTTTGTCTTATGCAGGTCAGATTCCCTCCTCAGCTAAATGGCACAATCGCACGGGGTCTGCTGGAATTAGCCTACAATAGGAGCAACTTATAGAATGGAGCAAACCTCCCCCCGGTTGGATCAAGCTTAATACTGATGGAGCCTGCAAGCGGTCCTTAACTTCAACCATTTTCGGCGGACTTTTGCGGGATAGTGCTGACCAATGGCTAGAGGGCTTCGCTCAGAATCTTGGACGGTGCTCTCCGCTGATAGCGGAGCTTTGGGGGGGTTTTACTAGGCTTACCTTAAGCGTAGAATCTGGGATTTCGACGTATCGAACTGGAGGTTGATTATAAGGCAGTGTTCGATGTCCTCTCTTTTTCAGACCGTCGATCCAGGACTCTCATTCTCATACTATTTCCTAGGAATTGGACTGTTGTTCATCGACATGTATATCGAGAGAGCAATAAATGTGCTGACTGACTTACTAATTATGCCAAACAACTGACCGATGCCGTTACTTATTTTGCTACCACACCCATCGGGTGCCACTTGATCCTTATAGAGGATTTATCGAGAGTTTGTTTTCCCCATTTTGATATGTAATTTGTAATAGCTATTTACCCTTTTATCAAAAAAAAAAAACCCCTTCAATCTTATTAGAACTCGAATTCCTGTCAACCAAAGTTTAGATCAAGTTTGAAACAAATGTGTCAAATCCAAGCTAAGATCAAACCAAGTAAAAAAGTTTTGAACCAAACTCAAGCCGAATAAAAAATTTTCAAATCACTTTGGACGTCTAATGAATCAAAACCCTTAGCCCCATTGTGGCTATTTACATTGCTTCCTTTTTCACTTAATTAAGATGTTAACGAGCAAATTAACGTGGTGCAATGAATTTATAAGAGCAGAATAAACATAATTCAAAAGAAATTATAAGTTCTTGGATTTAATTAATTTTGTAATAGCTAATAACTAGTATCACAAAATTTAAAAAAAAAAAAACCAAAAGAGATGATAAGATTTATCTTCTCCTCTTCCTGCCTTTTCCTAATTGACCAGATTTGAAAGCATTCTCCTGTTCTTGGAGGAAAGCCCTTGCCTTTCCGTATCTCTCTGTTCTTTCTGCCTGCTGTAATGACTTCTCTTTTTCCTTTACTTCAAATAGGAAATAATTATCCTTGCGTAATTCTCGAGCTGCCCCTTTAGCTTCCCGTTTTAGTTGTTTCTTCAACTTTCTTCTCTCAGCTCGATCCCGATCTGGATCGTAATCCCTACCCTTAACATAGCTGCACAACAGCATTCGGGTCAACCCAAGGCATTCGAGAATAGCAATATCTATTATCCAATCTAATGCAGCAGAATCAAGAACTGGGTTTAAGGAAATTTACTTCTCCTCAAACTGGGGATTAACTAATTTAATGGGAACTGGCTTCTGCTTCCTCATTTGCAGTGGTCGGCGAATCATATGATGCTCCTCAGCTTTGCTATTAATAAGTTGGGCAACATCGTTAAATTTATCTTGCAATGCTGCTTCCATGTGTGGTTGATTCGCCACTTCAAGCACCAAACTTGCAATAGGCAAGAATATTTCAGGAAAGGAACTGAAATGTTTGCAACTGTCAACAAATCCTTTGAGAGTCTCTACAAGGGTAACCAGCGCACTGGCCCTGCAAATAAAATTCATTTCTCAAGATTTAGCTAATAGCAGGAAGCTCCATAACTCAAACAAATAAACAAATGTAGCTGATTTCTTGACAGAACCCTGCATACAAAAGATCAAGCATTCTCCACCTGAAACAATCTGAGCTGAAAAAAGAAGAATCCTCTGGCATCTCCATCACTGAGAGTAAATTTAAAGGACCTATCTCATTTACATGACCACGTATGTAAAGCAGGTCTCCAAGCACTTTTTGTTCCATATGATGATAAAGCTGCCACAAAGTAAATAGTATGTTGGAAAATATATTACTGTTCCTCCTGCAGAGTCTAAGGCCAATCGACATAACAAACCATGTGAAATTGAACAACATGCCAAAATCCACAATGACAATATATACCTGAAGTTCCTGAGAAGGATTTTTTGTATTGGCTGCCATCAGCAAAGTTTTGATAAACATTATGGCTTCAGGACAAAATTTCTGAGATTGTTTGCTCACCTGCAATGCGTTGATGTTGTTAAATTGATTCCAAAAACCATGTCAAAAATGAAAGTTGGAAGAAAATTCAAGTTCACTCAAATCACAAAAAGTTCTCTAGAAGTACAAATATTGAAAATGCATGCATAGTTTGTCATTAGAAGGGGAAAAAATGAGATGACTTTGAATGTTAAATCAATTAAAAAAGATTGAAATTGTGAAGGGAAATATGTGATGGTTAAGAGTTTACGTACAGAGAGAACCATGGAACATAAGAAAGAACCAACAGCTATGTCACGCCCTGAACAGATGGGACAACGCAGTAGATATTCACACATCAATAATAATGCTGGAGTCATGACAACATGGCGGAAGTCTGAGCAAGGGAAAATCATGGACCATAGCTGCAAAAGGCACAAAGTCTTAAAGGAAGGCCAGCAACCATTCCCTGCAATGAAAGAATTATTAAGCCAAAAGACCCATTGAACAACTCAGAAAGGAATTGAAGGAAACACTACAGTGTTTTCTTCTTTTGCTCTACTAACCCGAATTCTTTACAGCCTCACAAAATTGGGTTCGAATTCGTAATATCCGCTGACGAGCACATATTGCAGAAAAGTATGGAATCTCAACACTCATCTCCATCAGGGGTTTGACCAGTAAATTCAACAAGTTAAAATTTAATGGCCTTTTATTAGCTAAGACAGCAAAATACTGCAGCAGGACACCATAAAAGACCTGGAAGAAAACAGCATTAAACAATAGTAATAGTATACAAATGAACAGATGTTTAGAACTGAAAGTTACCAACTACAACAATGAACTTCTAGAAATTGAAACTGTCAATATTTGAAAAACCCAACTTTGTAGCAAAAGCAATGCAACATTGATCAATTCCTCACATCTATATGAATGCTACTTTGTTTTTAATGTTCATCACTGTATGAAGCAACCAATTTCTGGCAAAAGCAATTAGTTTTCTTGTATTATTTGAGTGCCACCTTGGTTTTGATGTCAATCAGTTCTAAGCTCCCTACAAACTAGAGTGCTTAATTCTAGGATATCAACCTATTCCACAAGTGAAGCAACTACTTTACAAATTGTCTTGTAGACAAGAAGAATAGACAATGGATAAACTTGGTCTCTAACCAAGCTATCAGATATTGGGCCATTTAAATTATCAAAATCCATCAACTCTTCTGACTAACACCCCCCTCCTCTAGCCACCATAAAGACAAAAATGAGGACATGAAGAAAACAATTCCAAAAGAAAAAACCAAAACGACAGAAAAAGAAACAAATAAAAAGCAGCCATGAAATTTAAATACCTGCATTTTCTTCCTATTTTCTGCAGCAAGCCTTATTGCATTGGTTGCCCGAATTCGATTGATTACAACAATAACATTTTCATTAGAACAATTCTCCACTAGTGCATTCAGTTCTTCCATGTTTTTTGGAGCTTCAATTAAAAAGGGAATGTCCACTGGAGTTGATTGTTTTCTGCCACTTGTTCTCATTTTCTTTGCATCCATTGATTCTGTGTCCCTACTAACAGTTTCAACAATGTCTTTAATGTATGAAATATTTTGGTCTTTTGACTCTAACTCTCCCTTATCATCATCAATATTATGACCATATTCTTCATCATCCTCTAAATCCGTCCCAATATTATCATCATCACTCTGTTCCCAATTCTTCAAATTTTGAATCTTATCTTTTACACCGTTCTCTTCCACACTATTTTCTTCACTCGATCCCTCATTGGCACTAACATGTTCAGCACTTTCTGAATCATCTGAAGAATCCTCATCGCCATCATCAGATTCACTCGCATCCTTTCTTTCTAGAATCTTGTCAACCCAGCCTTTTTTTGTTTTAGCCTCTTCAAAAGAAAACGAGTCACCAAGATCATCCCCTGATATTGACCTAAGTTTCTGGCAGGGTGGCTTTGCAATGTCATCATTTTCTTCATCAGTCAATTCTTCGGCTGCAACCATCCTTTTCTTACGCTCTTCCTGAATTATCAAACACCAATTTAAGATAGAAATGTCATGCAATATGTGATCATCAAAAAAACACGTTCAAAAAATTTATTTCAGCTTCTCCAGTCAAGGTTTCTCCTATTACATAACATTGCTACAAAAAGCAGTAAAGGTTGCCTGTCAAAAGAATTCTAATTCATGATGGTGCAAATGTCAATATACCACAATCACCATGATTGGACACCTCAGCAGAAATGAAATAACGCTAAAAGGCAAGATAGTCAAATTCATGGCATGTTAAAAAACCAGAGAATGGTCTAGTCAAATTCATGGCATGTTAAAAAACCAGAGAATGGTCTAACTTTTAAGAAGTGTTTTCTATAACAGTCACTTTGAGTATAGAACACAGATAATGTGCCACTGTCTAGCTGTATCTCCAAATATGACAGAAAGAATCTAATCACAAGGCCAATACAGCAGCAGGATACAAGACTCTTCTGTGCAGAAACACAAACAAATATGAAGCAGAAGATGATAATGATCTACCTCTAATTGTTCTAGCCGTTCCCTCTCCTCCTGGGCAATCTCTTCTGGTGTCTTTGTTCTGTCTGATGGCCGAGCGCGAATGTCTAGTAACATCTCCCCAACAAGTTTGTCATAATAGTCAGCACCTTCCTGCCAGAAACAGAAAAGTTATGGAGTTTATGACCCAAACTAGACAACCGGATAGCAAGCAGTAGTTGGTTAGCTTGACATCTTCACAACATACATAAAATGACAGAATAAATTAAAACAAAATTCATGCAACACAAATGTTTTAACCAAAAAAAAAAAAAGCTTTCTACATGATAGCTCTATAATTGGTAAAGATCTGGCTTAACAGATGTTGAAGAAACCAATGAAATGGAATAAATTAGAAATTAGGGGAGTACAGAAATGACTTGTAAATGATAACAATATTAAAAGGGCAATAAACAAATAAAATCAAATATAAGATCAAAACCATTTTGGCTGTACCTGCTTAGAAGTTTCTGCGACCTGTTTCTCTAAAGCTTCATCCTTAACATGTGCATCAGGAATTTCCTTATTCGCAAGGGCTTTCAAGGCATTCATCTTGCCTGGTTGAGTCAAAGATAATAGGACCTGAGACTGCACCAAAGATGAGAAGCTTTTATCCAGTTCTTCCATCAAATGTTCATTCTCTTCCTTCTCTCTTGCCCTTTCAGCCTGGTATGTAAAACATAAAGAATAAGAAACTAAACCAAGAAATAGTTATAATCTCATGAATAAGTCTAGTAAGGCACTAGAACCTTGAAAAACTTGCTCTTTAAGATAACCTCTTCCATGACTTCCTTCTTCGTTTTGTGCTTCTGCAATAGGAAAGTCACCATTTAAATAACATTTAGGACAGATTATAGTATTAAAACAGAAAACATCAGCAAGGTTTATAGCTATGTATCTGCCAATTTTACTTTCAGGTCTCATAATCTTGTAGGTAGAATCCTCCAAAAAATTTGAGACATGACAATAACAGGACAACCCAAACCAAGATAGCAAAGGAGGCCTCACATTTTCCTCCCCCTCCATACTTGATGGATCATGACCATTAATTCCCTTCAGTATTGCCAACTTCTCTGCAAAGAGAAAGATAAACAAGTAAGGATGGAATCGTTGACAAAAAACCAACAACACACAAATTGATAATTTAATTCCCTACACAAGTTATCAAAAAGAACCATCACGCAAAGAAGCATAAAAGAATCCCAAATAAAAACAACCTGCAAAAAATCCAGACTCCAAACAAGTGAAACAAGAGGAATCGAGGGAATATCAGAAAACAACAAGACACCTTAATATTAGCCTAGAATACAATGCACACACATAAAAGAGTAGAATCCAGGCTATATAATGAAAATGTTATCCAATATCCGCTTACAACGCTTTCACTTAATTCAACATTTATTATCAGGCAATAAGAACTCCATATCTGTAAGCGATACTGAGTGCATACATACTCTGTGCTTCGTCAGTCTCCTCATTTACTTGATCATCGTCAGACAGCATTTCATCCTCAAAATCGTCTCTTTCCGAAAAGGGACCGAGACCAGCAGCATCCAAGTTATCGGCTTCTTCCCCATCTGATAAATTATACTTGCTCTGCTTCTTTAATTTCAACTGAAACATCCATATAATAAACAAATTATTACAGAGGACAAGAGGCGGGGAAAAAAGAGAATCAAAACAAGAATAAGAAACAACGAAAAAAACCTGGTGCTCGCGCTGAGACCTCATGATACCCTTCTCAAAGTCACCGAGCTCCCCATTATTTTCTCCAATTCGCTTGTCCACGAAGACCGAGCACTTTGTACTCTTCTCGTACTCCTTGAGCAGCGTGTTTTTTCTCTTGTAACCACAAAACGACAAAGTTTAATCCACAAATTGAATTCACAAAGGATTTGAAGAAGAAAAAGGATGGAACGGAATTGTAGTTACCTTCTGGATGGCGCGAGAACGGGCGAGGCCAATACGACGCTCTTCACCTTTGCGTTTCTTGCCGAGGATGTCGAATTTCCGGCGAGACCACATAACCTCGAACGGGTTGAAACTTGGGGCGTTAATCGTCGTGGATGCAGCTTTTGGACCGGTCTTTTTCCTCTTTTTCTTGCTGTTAGCGTCGCCGCTACTTCTTCCAGCGATTTTAGCCATTGAGGTTATTGGACGGAGGAGGAAGGTGGGGTTTAGAGTTTAGGATTGGAGACTGACGTGGGGAATAGAGTATGGGAGTTTGTTTGTAATGGTAGGTCGAGGGCTTAGCGAACGTGAAGACGACGAAAAGGAAGATAGCAACTGGCACTGCTGCTTTTTTCCTTTTCCTAGTTGATTTTGCTCGTAGAGTGTTTTGAACCGGCCGGGAGAAGGAAAGTCCCGTTCTAGTTCATAGCGGTATGGAAAAGCACGCTAGGGCAGGAATCGACTGCGACAAAAGATAATTATAATAATAAACAACTAACTATTACACTTTTCCCTTAGATTTAAACTTAACCTATTAAAAATTAATATTAAAGTCGTGCATAAGTGTACAAACTTTATCTTTTATTAAATTTAACCTCAAACTTATTTTAAATTTAGCATCAAAGTCCAAATTCAAGCACACACTTATAAGTGTAAGTAGGCTCATTTATTTTTATGAAGTCAATGTGCATACTACCCATTAATTCAAACTGTCTAATTGAGATACTCATAATTTTAAAAAATAATATCTAATTTTTAGGAATGGCAAAAGGATTCGAGTCAAACTTGATTTAGTTTGAAGTCAATTAAAATGGTCTAAATTGATTAGGTATTAGATCGGTGTTGAGCTTTTTAAAAAATACTAATTTTAAGTTTAGCTTGGGTTTGCACTTATCATTTTGTTTCACAGCAAAATGACATTATTCCTTAATAAATGCTTCAACTTGTTGTAGCTTCCTTGGTTCTTCTCTGTCCCTCTCGCCTTTCTAGTTTTTTCCATCATTGATCCGTTCTCACCCGATTTTCTCCGTCCTCTTGCTTAGTATTCTTGTTGCCGCCTTTATGGATTTCCCATTGCCTTAGTTCTTGCTTAGTATTCTCGTTGTCGCCTTTATGGATTTCTCATTTTCCTTCTCATTGACTTTGGGCGGTTGGTTTGTATGAAGGAATGGTAATAAGAATGGGAATGAATATAGTAAAAAATGTGAATGAATATTATCATTATAATTATGATGGTTGATTAAGAGGAAGGAATGATTACCATTACCATTTATAGTGGTTGGT
>JAOTAZ010000003.1:18567265-18582830 GCA_025629785.1 Erythroxylum oxycarpum
CGACCGAAATGCTCTGGCGATTTCCGTCGTCATTTTAATACCGACCGAACATTACGGTCGTAAATACCGTCCCTAATTACCAACCGAATATTTCGGTCGATATTTTTACCTTCGGGACAATTACCGACCGAAAAAATGCAGCACCATATACCGTCGGTATTTAATTTTACCGACGGTAGTTTCGGTCGGTAAATGGTTATTTTCTTGTAGTGAAGGAAAAGCTTACTTCTGTAGCTTAGTAACAATATATTGATGTGTAAGATGTTCTCTCAACTCTCTCTAAAACCCTCCTGATTCTAGTGAGAAAACAACTTTCAAGACAATCCCGCTTCCAAATTCTGAAACCTATATGCATTTTAAGAGGATACCTTATATAAAGGATGAAAATTTGATAAGACCATAGGCAATGAAAGCAGTAATAAGGATGGGGAATTTCAATGTGTAACCTCTAAGAAAACCATAAAGAGTGGATGGAAAAAGAGTTCCAGTAAACACTCCTATTGATTATGTCTATCTCAGTATGGAGTGTTTGTGATCTTAATTGCCCTAATAGGCTTAGTGTTTTGTGAGATTTTGTATCAAAGGAGAAGTCTTAGTTTTGGGTCTTTTGGAGACAAAGATTAGAAAGGAAAACTTGAACAAGCTTAGGATTCTTGGCCTAAATTGGCATTTTATAACAAACATCAACATCACGATTATGGTAGAATAATAATTGGATATAACTCAAAGGTGGTAAGGGTAGAAGATTTGGAATCGAATGAGCAGGTTATGCATATGAAAATTCACTTCTTTGAAATTAATTTCAGCATCTTTTCATGACTTGTTTATAGGTTTAATCTTGATTTTCAAAGATATAACCTGTAGAATGGGTTAAGAAGCAAAATAGTTACCTTCAAAGGTCTATGGATAATCTATGGGGATTTTAATTCAATTTTGTACAGATATGAAGTAGTAGGTAATTCTAATTTAAGGAACTACTTTGAAGATTTCAAGCTATATACTAACCATCTATGGGTCATTGACCTTAAATAAGATGGTTATTCATCACGTGGAATAACAAGATTTCAAGCTATATATCTAAATTAAGTTTTTCTCTTTGATAAATAGAAATTGACATTTTAAAATCACCAGAAGCGTCCCTATAAATCTCCATTTGTGAGCTTATAAGATCTTGCATCATCTCATGAGCAATAATTACTGTAATAGTTTATGGTAATCCGCTATTAACTTCAACTTTCTTTGTAAAACATAGTCTACAATAGACACTAGAATTAAAAAATGCACCAACTACAAACAAAAGGGAGTAAATTTGTCTTTCTCATCTCTTATGATAAGGTATGTACAAATTGACATTGATTACTTCCTTTGCCCTCTCCATGAAATTATAAAATAATCATTGTAACCTTCTTATCACTATCAGCAAAACGAAACATCCTCATCAAAGGCTCACAAGCTCGGATGACAAATTGACTTTGGAAATAAAATTCATTAGCTTTAATTTAAGTATAATTGTAGAAACCTTTAATCTAGCATTAGACTTAGCATGCTAAGATACAACCCACTTATCACTTGTAAACATTTGCATCAACTCTTTTTTCATCATAATAAAACACTAAAGTGATAAGAATTTAGTTGTAAATCTTATAATAACAGGATGACACAAATTACTACCATTTGTGAAATCCTTTCTTATTAAATTCAGGACCCATGCACGATTATAAATGAACTTAGTCACCTTGTTTGCTTTCTATAAATCACATCAATAATAGGAAAAATATCTAGTATCTCTTATATTTTTCAACATCAATTTAATGCAATGTGCATAACAAAGATTCTGATAAAAATAATTACACCTGCTTTACAATCTTCTTCTAGATGCTTTATAAGTGGAATCATCGTCAGTAACAAACATAACAATATTTCTGGCCCAACTTCCCTCACAACTTTATCAAATATCTAAAATAAAGTATTAGCATTCTTAATAATGCCAAATGTATCAATAGACTTAAAAAACATTGTCCCTTTTGTATAATAAACTAAAAATTAATAAGTTCTTGTTTTCTTTTTTTCTAACCATTACACATGATTGGACACCCAAAAGTAGCCCAAGTTATTCTTCTTTCATATAAATAACTTCTTATTTCATAAATAGAGCTACTTAGAAGTTTATCTCTAGTCATTAATTGAAGGAACTTTGTATCTTGGAATGTAAGAGGCGATATCATCTACGATAGACTGATAATAATAAGATTGAACAATATTGAATGTTATACCTAAATCATATGACTATCTAGTCATTATCACATACACATATGAGTTGTTTCTTTATATTGTAAGGCACTACGAATTGAAGGTTGAGCTTTAGGAGTTGTTTGTGGTGCAAAAATATTAGAAACTTTGTCTTCTTATTTTCCTAACTTCAGCTGCAACATTCCCTTTTTGTTAGGTAGGAATACTACCACCTTCAATATTCTCACTATCTTCTTGACCACCAACAAAAGAACTTCCACTTCCAATTTTGTAATTTAATCTTTGCTTTCTATCTTTCTCATACTGATACTCTTCAAGCAAAGTTTTCATTTGTCATTTCACATTATGACTCACTTTTTTACAAGGCTTCATATCACCTTTGACCCCAGCTAAATACTTCTTTAATATGGTAATTCCTCCACCTTTCAAATACTTGTTACAAAACAAACAAATGATATAGTTCTTCATTTCGGGAATCAATCCAATATAAGCACAAGCTAGATCATTAAATCTTCCTAAAGTAGTTGAATTATCAAAAGTACCTGAACTTCTTTCCATTTGTTAGTAAAAATAAATAAATACATATATCAAAATTAACTTAATATCTTTATCTCAAAATAAATTTGTGTAAAAAATGAAGAAGTAGATCAATAATAGTTTCTCAATAATTCATGTTATTTTTTCTAAACTCAAACATCAATTATATACATTAATTGTTACATTTTCATAGTTATAACTCATTTTGTTTAATTACATAATATCAAACATAAGATCACAATTATAAACTATTTTTGTGTAACTATATAACTCAAAAATAAGCTCACAACTATAACCTATTTTGTATGATTATATAATTCAATCATAAACTCACAATTCATAACTATAACTCATTTTTTATTATTACATGATTTAATTATAAACTCACATCTATAAGTCAATTTGTGTAATCACATAATTCAACCACAAACTTGTAACTATTATGTGATTCGACCATAAAATTTTAACTTTAACTTAATTTATATGATTATTGATTAATTGATTAAATAATCCAATAATAGTGATAAACTCACAACTATAATTCAATTTATATAATTACTAATCATATAATTCAACCACAAATTAACTAATCTATTTTGATGATTACGAATTTTAATTTATAATATATAACCTATTTTATAATAAAGACTAACCTTTTATTCAAATTTTGATACATTTTAATCTCAAATTTTAGACAAGAAAAACCTCAAATTCACAATCCAATTCCAAATTTCGAACAACAAATGAACAAACTCAAACTCAAATTCATAACCCAATATAAAATTCTAGTTCCCATTCATCACAAAAAGTTAGAACACAACCAATTCCAATTCGTAAGTGAACATGATAATTTTTATGAATAACACAAATTCAAACTTCCATGTCGCTAATCCACAATCGCAAATTCACAATTCATAAATGATAGATGATACACCACATCCACAAGTTAATAAGTTCATAAGCTTATAACATAAGCAATCACACATAAGCACACGATTCCACAATCCACGCACACATACATGCAAAGTACAACCTTGACTTAAGCTCACAAGTGACTAGTCACAATTCAAAACACTATAATTTTATAACACAACACAACATAAGAGGGTGATGACTGGTGAAAACTAGTGATAGGCAGAGGAGAGGAGTTGGCATCTAGCTGGCAAGCTGTGGGCTGTAGTTATGGCATGGAGGGGATGGGGCTGCTAAAATGTCGAGTGGGATTGGGTCCTCATAGACAGTAGGCTATATATATGAATGGAGGATTTAGCAAGTGGTTAGCTATGGACTACAGGTGCAACGCAAGGCGGGCTACTAGATCTGGGGTTCTACTAAATCATCCTCACCTCAACGAGAAAGTTTAATTTTTGTTAGGTTATTTTTTTTGCATTCCAGTCACTCAAGGTTTTGAATTTTACGATACCGATTGGTATTTGGCTGATATTTCAAATGCCGGCCAGTATCATCATCTAGTACAAAATCCTCCAATGTTGTAATATTTTCTAGCCAGTACAGTACTGGCCAATATGGTGCAAAATTCTTATCATTGGCTTTAAAGTCCTCAATGCAAAGAAAGGACTCAACAAAGGAGATGCAATTAAGATAGCTAGGAAGGAGTGGGTTGATATTCAACTGAATCTTTCCAAATATTTGGGGGACCTTTCAGTTTGAAAAAGAAAAAATTTTGTTAAAGAACTATCTCTAATAAATTAAAGAACAATCCTATTTACTCAAATAAAGGGCTATGATTAATTGGTTAAAAGAATGTGATAAATTACTAAATTCTTTTTTAATACTATAATTGCCAAAAAGAAGAAAAATTGGAAGTTGTTAGATATCTTCACTATTTATAAAGGTGATAAATGCACTAAATTCTTCTTCATGGAAGATGTTAGCTATTTTCACTATTAGCTAGGTTCAAAAAGTGTGTGGGCTCATCTATTATTGTTGGACTACAAAAGCTCATTCCTAATAGAGCTACTTTTGAAGAATTTCTATGCTCACTAAACATACTAAAGAAAAGCAAATTGAAGATATAGTCTTTCAACTGAATAGAATGAAGGTTTCAAAGCCTAATGGACTAAATGATTTCTTCTTCCAAAAATCTTGGACTATAATAGGCAGGTATGTAAAGGAATCTATACAGAATTCTTCTTAAAGGGGGGACTTCTCAACGGGCTCAACAAAACTTGTTTCTATTTTGTTCCTAAATTGGCCAATCTAAAAGAGTTTAGGGACTTCAAACCCATAACTTGTTCTAAAACCAATAACTTGTTCTAACTTCATTTATAAAGCTATTGCAAAAATCTTGGCCAATAGATTAAAAGGTGTTATTCAAGCTCTTGTGGGTGACAATTAAGGTGACTTCCTAAACAACATATCTATTGGAGACAATTCCCTAATTGTTCAAGAACTGCTTAACAGGTAGAATAAGCACAATGATCTTCCTAATTGCTCAATTAAAATTGACTTCCGGAAGGCATTTGATACTGGTAGCTAGGAATTTCTTTTCCACCTTCTAAAAGCATATGGGTCTGCAAACACCTTCATTGGTTGGGTAAAGGAATGCATAATTGTCCTTTCCTTCAGTTGGTGAAATATTTCAACTCCTTATATTTAGATCCTTTAGAGTACTTGTCATTCTTAGAGAAGAAAACTGCTATAAAATTGTCACAATAAATTTTTAGCAACTTAGCAATGGTGGTGACAACCATAAGCCCTAAAATAAAGTTTCGCATCTATAAGTAATGAATTGTGGCCTCAAAACAAGCTACAAATTCTGCTTACATAGTGGATGAAGTAATGAAAGCTTGCTTAGCACTTTTCCATAAAACTACTCCTTCTACTAGTAGAAACAAATAGCCAAATATTGATTTTCTACTACTAATGCATCCAAAAAATCTTTGTCTAAATATCCAATTACTTCTAATGGATTTGATCTTCTATACATGAACATATAGTCCTTTATTCCTTGAAGATATCTCAAGGCAGTCTTTATAGCTAGGATTACTTTGATATCAATGTAGCATTCTAATCGCAAAGCTAATATCAAGTCTCATACATATTTGCAAATACATCATATTGCCAATAATAAAAACATGTAGAATTGATTCCACTTGTTTATGTTCTACATCATTTTTTAAACATTACATGAAACTAAATTTATTCCCTTTTGTATTGGGAGAATCCCTACTAAAATTTATTCATATTAAATCTCTCAAAATTCTTTTGATATAGTTTTCTAAGACAAACCTACCAATCCTTTTGATATATTCCATAATATTGAACTTCTTATCATAGAGGATGCCTCTCCTATTTCTTTCATTTCAAAATTCATAGAGATAACATTTTTAGTCTTATGTAATATGTCTAAATCATTAGCAGCAAGTAAAATATCATCAACATATAGAACTAGAAATATAAATTTACTCCCACTGATCTTTCAATAGATACAATGATCAATAATATTTTCTTAAAAACCAAAAGATGTTATGGTATTGTTAAACTTAATATACCAATATCATGAAACTTATTTAAGTTCATATATTGATTTCTTAAGTTTACATACTTTTCTTCTATGAAAAAACCTTCAGGTTGATCTATATAAACTTCCTCCTCGAGATCACCATTTAGAAAGACAATTTTCACATCCTTTTGGTATAACTCTAAATCAAACTAAGCCAGCAATTCCATGACTATTATCAATGAATCTTTCTTTAAGACATGTGAAAAATTCTCTTAATAATCAATGTCATCCTTTTGGGTATAACATTTGGCAACATGCCTAACTTTATAACATTTAATATTGCCATTCGAGTCATGTTTGGTATTAAAGACCCATTTGCATCCCGCTGGCTTAGATCTTTCAGGTCAATAAACAAGGTCTCGGACATTTGTTTTGTGCCATTAAATTTAACTCATCGTTCGTAGCGTCAATCCATTTATTAGACTTATCACTTTTATGGCTTTTGAAAATGTAACATGATCATTATTAATATCATAATCAAATTCTAGCTCTCGTAAATAAACCACATAGTCATTAGGAATAACTAATCTCCTTATTTTTATTAAGACCTATTTCATATGGTTTATTTAAATTAATTGGTTGTAATTTAGTTTCTTCATAAGGTACTATTTCATCCAAATATTATCTAGAATTATTTTATTCTTTCAATAATGAAACAATATTTAGTATAGATGTGGATAGTTGAATGTTTATGGGTAATGGAACATCAACCCTTATTTCACTAATATCCACAACATGTTTTTTAAGCACTCCCACTAACTTGACCATTTTTAATAAACTTAGCATTGGCTATTTCAACAATTCTTGGACTATTGTTTGGACAACAAACCTTTACCCTTTAGATTTCTCTAGGTAACTAATAAAGTAACCCTTGACTACTCAAGAATATAATTTCTCTTCTTATGGATTATAAACATGTGCTTATGTTGGACAAACCTAAGTATACAGTTTCCTAAACCTATGTTTCCTTCCAGTCCTTAACTCAAAAGGAGTTCTAGGTACTACCTTACTAGGAATCTTATTTAGTAAATACACAGTAGTTTTAAGTGCTTACATCCATAAGGTTTTGGATAATGAAAAATTACTCATCATACTCCTAACTATATCCATTAGTATTCTATGACCCCTTTCTGCCACATCATTTTGTTAAGGCGTGCTTGATATAGTATATTGTGCACATATGCCATGTTTATGAAGAAACTCTCCAAATGGACTTGGAGATTGTCCTGATTTATCATATTTTCCTTAATATTTACCTATTATGTTAACTCTTACAATTTTCACTTTTTTTAATCTAATTACCTTTTAACCTCTTTTACAAACACCTTAAGGACATCTATAGCTTGAGATTTTTCATTAAGTAAATAGACATATACACAATGTGAAAAATAATCTATAAAGGTGACAAAATACGTTTCTTCACTAAAAGATGGAATGTCAAAAGGTTCACATATATCGATGTGTATAATTTTGAAGAACTGAGTATTTCTTATAGCTCCTTTTTAACTATGTTTAGTTTGTTTTCCTTTAATGCAATCTACACATACATCGAGATTAGTAAATCTCAATTTAGAAGAAATTCATTCATCACCAATCTTTCTAATCTTTCTTTGGATACATAAACCAAAAATTTATGCCACAAGTAGTTGAATTATTATTCATTATGATATGCTTAGTTCTAATGGTATAATTAAAAAATAAGGATTAAAAGAGTTAACATCAAGTTTCAATTTATGTAAATTATCCATAAGAATTCCATAACTAATAATGGAATTATGTTTAAATAAACTAAAACAATCATCACCAAACTTAAAAGTAAAACCATTTTCATGAAGTTTAGAAAGAGAAATTAGGTTTTTAGAAATTTAAAGTAAATAGACAGTTTGTATTAAATCAAAGCGATAATTAGTTCTAATATTAGACAATATATCGCTACGCCTTCAATTGGGACCTTTGTACAGTTTCTTATGAATATAAAGTTTCCAGTAGGGTTTATGGTTTGGGTTGTAAGGAAATCCTGCATAACATTAGAAATATGAGTAATAGCACCAGAATTAAGTCGCCAAGTATTAAAAGAAACTTCAATTAAATTTTGTTCGAAACATATAAAAAGGTTAAATGTACCTTTGTTTTCAAACTAAGCCTTACAATTTAGATAATCCTTTTGATAGTGTCCCTCTTTCTTACAAAAATTACGCTTATCTATCTCTTTTTCCTTCTTATAAACATTAGCAGTAAATTGTATCACTTTAGTAGGCACTTTTTTCTTAAATTTCTTTGCCTTTAACTTGTGAATCTTGTTAGGACCTTGAACCGTAAGGTTAATTGAATGAACTCTTTGATTCTTTAGCCTTGTTTCCTAATAAATGAGCATACTGGACAATTCATTAACATTCTACTTTTCATTTATAGTGTTGTAGTCAATTTGAAAGGCCTATACTCAGGAGATAATGAGTTTATAATGAATTACACTAAGAAGGAGTCATTAACTATCATACCTAAGGTCTTTAATTTTGTTGCAATATTTGTCATCTCTAGGACATATCGTTGCAGGCTCTGTGATCCATCCAACTTTATAATCATGAGTTTAACCATTAGAGTACCACCAAGAGACTTATCAATAGAACGGAAACTTTAGTCCACAAATTTAAGGTATTCCTTAGAACTTTCAGTTTGTGAAATAGTGGTCTTCATATTGTTGGAAATAGTTATTCATATAAAATTAAGACAAAATATGTTAGACCTTTCTTATGCTTTATGATTTGTCTTCTCAACCTCATTGCTTGTATACATAATGGCAGTAGGTTTTTTCTGCCAATAATGCTAAATAAAGATCTAGAGCACCTAAAGAAAAATTGACTTGTTCACACGATTAAGAGAAGTTAAAACCATTAAACATAGCATCAAAAGAAGTATGTGAATGAAGAGAAATAGTTGCAAATACATAAATGTTCAATAAATTATTATATCCAAATAATTAAACATTTTGGATTATGCTATAAGTTTCCTTTGGGCAAACTTAATAATATATTATCATAAGTTTAACTTTATACAAAATTTATCAAGTAATCAAACAAAAATGGATCATACACAATCAGTATCTTTGGATATATAACATACTTGCAAGTTAATAATGATTTTCCTCTATTATACTTATTAGTCATAGATTATTAATCTACTTTTGGGTAAATTCTAAATTATATCAACTAACAAACATCATCATTTATCCATATAATTAATTCAACAATAGACATTAATATTTTAAGAATAAATTACTATTTATACATAAAAAATTATTTATTTAATTTGGTCACTTTGTTGACTAAAATATTATCCTTTTATAATGTTATATATAAATTTAACTCACAACATAAAATTTTAAGTTTCAATAATAATATGCATAAAGCTAACATGAAATCATTAATAAAATTAATATAACTTATAGCATCAAAATAAAATAAAAATATCATTAAATTCTGAAAAATAACTTAAATAAGTATGTAGACATGATTGAATAGAATTGGTAGTGAAATTTACATTATTAATCCATTGTCATTCAGCGAATAATATGTCTGGTTTTCGCCAAGGAGACTAGGACTCGATTCTTAGCAAAGGCATTATGCATATTTGTCTTCTTTAAAAATTCTACTTGAATTAGAATCCTAAAGAAAATAATAACAAGTGCTCTTCTTGGGTCCAGTAGCTGAGGAATTTGACTTTCACTTAATAACCAAAGTTCAAGTCCGAGCAAGGATTTTTAGATATTATTTGATCCTCCTAATATTTATCTAAACAAATCTGGACAACTAGACCCTAGAGTTCTTGTACAATACAACAAACCTTTAAGATGCAGAGTGAACGTCTAATGCATAAACCTCTGGCAGAAGATAATTTCCAGTGTTAATAAAAATTATTTTTTTGTTGTTTTTTCATTTTTATAGATATTATTAATAGTGAATAATCACAAAATTCTTTAAATATCAAAATATTTGGCAATCATCGTCAAAAACAGGTAAAATAAATGAAAAATAGTTATTCAAAACACAAATTCTGATACTACATGTAAAATTTCATAAACTTTATGCCACAAATTAAAATTAACATTCATAAATTTAAGATTTTGAATAAACAATTATTGTAAAATATAAGAGTGTAATATTGCGTATCTAATGCAGAAGATGTTATTATTCAAAAGAGATCAAGAAATTTCAACGCATTTTTAATTAAAATTAGTTTCTCTTTCTTGACTCATACTGTCACATAAATTTAATAAAAAACAGTCTATATCTCTAATTAGTAGAGAGACCAGTGATTTATATATGTGTTACTTTTAATCTGATACCTCCCTCAAGTGATTAAAATAAACGGTTAATATATATATATATATATATAAAGAACATGCGGGCCGCATTCTAACACAGTTCACTTCCTTCAATTATGTAATTTAGATATATTTTGTGGCCAAGTGTTCTTGAAATCTATAGTCTCGTCAACTATCTTCTAGCCTTTCACCTCTTTTAAATGGAAAACAAATTTGTTTGAGGTCTACTAATAAGGCCAGATTTGAAATGATAGAATTCATACAAAACGACAAAGCAAGAAATTATGCTATCATATATATCATTTCAGCACCAAGCTAATAATTACAACTGCCCATAGGTTAGTATCTGACCTGTCCTATAAGTTGTATGGAGTCTTGTCTTTTCTTTCACAAAAAAAGAAAATCAGAGTGAGAGAAGATAAATAAGTATGGTGGACAAAGATGATAAGGAAGTCATTAGACATGGATGTTTTAATTGGAGAGTTCAATTGCCATTCTTTCTAAATTTTTAAGGGAAAGTTTAATGTCCAGAGTATTCAAATTCCAAAATTTCTTAATATTATAGATTTAATTCCAGTTTTAATTTGGAGAGTGCACTTACTAGCTCTTTCTACCACTTAACTCTTAAGCTTAGTTTTTATATATATTTTTATCTTTTGATACCACATGGGACTTATTGTAACAGAACATTTCTATTTAATCATAAACCTATGTCAAATAAAAAATAATTGGATAAAATGGTAGCTGTATCAAAACTCTCAAAAGACTCACAAACCAGGACTCCTAAAGAAGAGGCAAGGGCATATTAATGGACCATGTTGTTGTTTTAAGAGTCAAAAGAGATCTTAGAAAACAAATGAGGGTTTCTGTCATCTTAGATTCTGAATGATTAAAGAGTAACTTCCAAGCTCTAAAAAGAAGGATGAGATCTACCCAAATTTTCTGACTCTATGATGGCATGATATTGAGATCCAAGCTAAATAAGTATCTTTAGGTATGTATGTGACCATAAACCCATACCCAACACCCACTTGAAAGCCAATCCCACTAAACCAAATAGGACCCTAGAATCCAAGGCAAACACACATCTTTTGTCCCCCACCATCACAATAAACCCTCTGAAATTTACTGTGCGAGGAAGGATTAAAGCATGTCTCCTTTGTACCCCACTTCACTTCTAAATAAACCGTATAAAAACACAAAATTCACCCCGCAACAACACTCCTCATGATATACTACTGTGGACAGTGCAAGGCAATTGGTTATTATAAAGCCACTCATCCCACTAACTCTCAATCATTCCAAAGCCAGTCCCTCTACAATCTCACAACACGGTCCTTTTATATTACTCTCCCTTCTCAAACACTTCTCTCCCCACAAAGATTATAACTTTCACTCCTGTGACAATATTTCCAAACCACAGCTTCCACAAAGAAAATTTTCAGCACTTACGTTCAATCATGTCCGTGACAGGACTTGCAGACGCTGCTAAACCTTACAAGAAATCCTTTCATCGAAGAAACGATTCAGATGAAATCGATGTGTTTGAGGCAGCAAGATATTTCTCAGGTTACAATGAAGCTGGAGGCCACAATGGTGTAACTTATGGTCAGAAATACGTAAGAGAAGATCACAAACATACTTGGAGAGTTGGAAGAATGAGCGTAGATGTACCTATGAGAACTTTACTGCCTCATCAAGAGTCTCATCATTCAGTGGACAAGCAAATATTCAAAGAGAAGAAACACAAACAACCAAGTTCTCCAGGAGGCAGACTCGCTAGTTTCTTGAATTCCCTTTTCAGTCAAACAAGCTTGAAAAAGAAGAAATCGAAATCTTCAACACAGTCCCTGAAAGATGAGGATGGGAGCCCAAGTGGAAGGAGAAAAAGAAGAAGCAGCATTAGTCACTTTCGAAGCTCGAGTTCTACTGATACCAAGTCCTTGTACTCTTCGTCAAGTTCAGGTTTCAGAACACCGCCTCCTTATGCGCAAACTCCTACCAAGGGCTACAAGGAGTTCAGAAGCTTCTCAGATAATAAGCAACTAGCTTCCTTGTCAAAACAAAATGGTAGTAACGTGAGATCCATCTCCTTGCAAAATGAGGTACTATTTAACCACAAAAGAAGCATAGATGTTTCTTGGTTGGAGGAGAAGTTTAAACACAATGATGGGTTGTTGGACAAGCATAAGAATGTCGATAACAAATACTTAGAGAAAGATAGGAACTGGGTTGATCAGTACCCATCAGAAGAGAAAGAATTCAGGAAATTCAATGAGATTGATGATGGAGCTGATAGTGATTCAAGCTCTGATTTGTTTGAGTTGCAAAACTATGACTTGGGTATCTACTCAAGTGGCCTGCCTGTGTATGAGA
This sequence comes from Erythroxylum oxycarpum, assembly GCA_025629785.1. Classification (NCBI taxonomy): domain Eukaryota; kingdom Viridiplantae; phylum Streptophyta; class Magnoliopsida; order Malpighiales; family Erythroxylaceae; genus Erythroxylum; species Erythroxylum oxycarpum. The sequence goes on from JAOTAZ010000003.1 coordinate 18,580,276, forward strand.
CAACAAATATGGATAGCATCAAAAGAGGAACACCAATTTCCAGTGGCACCATATAAGAATATTGTGTACATTAGCATTTCAATATTTGTTGATGAGTTCTTAATTTGTTGTTATTACTCTAAAAGAATATTTAAATGTCTTAGAATTTCCAATTCTTTTCTTTTTCCTATTGAAGTACCTTCTTTCAGAGGCCTTTATTCTCTGTATGTACAGTTTGGAATGTTTATTTGTCTCTCTTTATCACTTTTCATTTCTTGCTTTCTATTTTAGTTATTCTTTTCCTTTTTTTGAGTTCCGGAGTGCAAGAACGTCATTAGAAGTCCTCCACTGCAGTGATTCCTTAGATTATGCCATGATTAGTGATTTTGCTCTCCGTTAATGTGGAAACAAAGCATTGTCATCCCATGTGGTCTACGTTGTTTAGTCTTTTTGACTTTAGACAACAAGAACTTAGAAAAACCAAAATCGAACATTGGTGATTCCCCAAATTTCTAAATCACTTCTTATTACAACAACTGCAACTGGAATGCTATACGAATATGGTTATTATAGCAGATATTGCATAAAATAACTATAGTTGTAATTAGTATACTTTGCCTAATCAGCTGCAGTTACACCAATATTGATTATGCATTATTCTTATGTAAAAGTTTATTACTGGGGCTTGATTAGCACATATCCTTTTTCTTTGTTATACTATAAAAAGATTGAAGCAAAAAGAACTTTGTTGGACATATCCTTGGACACATTGTTCAATTAAATCCATACCACAGCTCTTGCCCAAAATTCTATACCTTTTTTTTCTTCGTTTCCCTCTGTGTCTTGGCCTTTGTCTAATGCGGGGGCCTAAGTAAGTAAAGAAGGTTGTTTGAGGAGCCTTTTTTTTTTCAGAGGAACATCCAAGGAAAATTAGTTTAAGGGTTTGAAGTTGAATGCCATAGTTTTCTATTCGAACGTAAAGAACTTATTCAGGTAACTGATATTTGATAGTTTCTATTCGAACTTAAAGAACTTATTCAGGTAACTGATATTTGATAGTTTCTATTCGAACGTAAAGAAATTATTCAGGTAACTGATATTTGAAACATGAACGCAATTAAAGGATACAGGTGGTGAGTAAGCTAATAATTTGGAGAGCAGGGTAGAAAAAGCTCTTCCGTACAGAAGCAATGTCCTCCCATAGCTCCCAAGCGTAAATTATTCGGCAGGTGATATAATTAATATAAGCATTTCTGTCTAATCAAAAAATTATTACAGAAGAACATTAAAAAGCCATATTTTATTATGCTAGGTGCTAAACGTTACTTAGGACCGTTTAATATACATCAGCTAAAACTTCTAAACTAGTGTTATCAAGACAAAAGAGGAAATGCGATCCGTTTTAATGGTATAGCTCAAATGTTTTCCTTTGATATTTTATTGGCATTAGGTTACTATCAAAACTCCAAACCAAAGGGCGTACAGCATCCGCCGAGAGTACTTCTATGAATAGGTGGCATCAAATGAAAGACATTTATGATACGTAAGTTCGTTAAACAACTTAAATTAAATTATTATCATATGAATTTTTTACAGTACTTATATTGAATATCAGTTACTAATAAAAAATATAACAGTACATATAAAACAAACCTACATAGTAATTTCTCTTTTTTATTTGTTTTGAATAAACATATGTAGTGTTAACTGTTAAGTATATTGCTTCCAAAAACAAGAAATACTGATCATATTTTACACATCAAATCTATTTCTCGAAGGAAAAAAAATAAAATACAATTTTGAAGCAGGTTAACAAATAAATAAATATTTTAAATGATAGAACACTACCAACGAATACGAAGTATAACGTCTGCACGTGCTATGTAGTGCTCATAAATTTTCCTGTAACTCTGGCCACACAATTTTCAGGAATGGTGTTTGTCATCAAATCTATTAATAGAGAACTATGGCTTTCACGGGGTCGGCAGGTTGGGCACCTAACAGGCAATGTAGAGTAGGATAGACATGTTGACATTGTAGCCAAGAATACGAAGACCTTAAACCTCCCTGTCACTGGCTTAGCTTAGTGATGGATTACTAGCTGGTTGAGAGATTAGTAAAGCACAAATTTGCCAACTCTGAAGATTAGATGAAGTTTCCGACCACACATGTGCAAAAGGAAGCGCATGTGTGAAGCTTAAAAGGTTAAAGTTAGGAAGGAGGGACAGCGATAATGAACGCTAAGGATAGGCTTTAGAAAGAATGATGCACACACAAATCATGATGCATGAGGCAAACAAAAAAGCTTCACTCATTAGAAGGCATGAATACATACAGCCACATTGACGATGATGATGAAGATGATGTAATGGATGGGGCAGGGGAAGGGAAAATTGTAAATAGAAAAGCTAGGTTCCAACTTCCAAGTGGACGGAGGGCCCAAGTGCGCGATTCATTCAAAGAGATGGTTCATCAACGAATTGATGCACACACGGAGACGTCTGTAGAGGCATTGGGACGTGCTAGTTTTTCTTGGGAACAATCAAATCTCTTCTTGATTATAGGAAAGTTTAAGC
>JAOTAZ010000003.1:18637953-18648271 GCA_025629785.1 Erythroxylum oxycarpum
CCAAAAACTAGATCTACAAGTCACGTACCTCCAACCATCTCCATGGATTAAAGGTGAAAGGGTCTGGATAGAGGAAGAGGTCATAGTTAATCTCCCTTGTATAAACATATATTCTCCATCCTTTTGGAATGATAAATCCTGAAAAAATCAATCCAAGTCTCGGCTTTTTGCTACAACGCTCAAACTTAATTGATTTGTTAGTAGCAGCAAGAAATATGTTAACGTACCGTCCAAATCAATATCTTCCATTGTTTTCCTCAGTACTCCATTAACAACTGTAGCCAATCTTGAAGTTTCAAAGATTACCTGCACCATTGCAATCATTAACATGTTTAGATATTACCAATATTCTTAAACGGAAAAGCTTCAAAACCATGTGCTGATCCTATTTAAACTTACAGCGCGCGTAATCCTCATGGACTTGTAGTCATCCCAGTCAATCGGGTCATATTCATTTTTTCTTTTTCGGATGGCATGATGCTCTTTCTGGTTGTATTCAGAAACGTCGTCAGCGTTCTCGAGCAGGTACGATGACGATACAGTTTGTGAAACTTGAAGGTAAGTAAATATGACTCACTCTGATTTCTAGAAGTGCTCTAGGATGGTCATATAGATACTTGAGGGCCATCATTGTTGTAGTTGACACTGTTTCATATCCTGAGTACAGGATTGTAACGATTTGCTCGTATATTTGCAGATCGGTCAACCGGTATTTACCATCCTGATTCATGAGATCGCCAAGAATGTCACTTTGAACTTTTGGAGAAGCTCTTCTTGATTCAACAAGTTGTTTCAAGAACTTCATTACTTCTTTTCTTCCCTGTAAAGGAAGTCAGATGAAGTTTCCTGAAATGTGTTTTATTTAAACGAAAAGATAGCAAATGTTCTGTCAGGATTAGAGATTAAGTTTTCAATGAAAAACCTGTAAGCCCTTGTGGTAGATTGTGCCTGGAATGTTGATTGGCAGAGACAATACACCTGCCACCAGTTTATCAAACGACCTTTTGAAGTTCTTTTTAACCAAATTTGATTGATCTTCACCAAGAATCTGGTCGAGAGCCACTACAAATGCCATCTGGGAGTGAACATAAAATAGAAGAAAATGGAAGGGTTAAAAAAAAAAAAGATTGAAAAAAATCCTGTAAATTTAGAGCATATGTTTTCTCTTTGCACTTGTTCATCTTTATTTGTTTAAACGTCACTGACATTGGGCCATTGATGAAACCTAGTGCACATCAAATGTGTGACCTAGAGCTACCTATCATCTCTTTGGATCGTTGCACTTCTTCCACAGTAGGTGATTCTTGCTGGCATTGGCCATGAAAACTAGTTGTGACTCATACTAGAGACAAAGCATAGTTTTATGTATTCTTTTCCTTTCAAATTGTTTTCTGCTCTTTTGTCCTGATTGCAGCTATAAAGATAGAACATATGATAGAGACATCAAAACAGTGAAATAGATTGTTTTGCATTCCCATGAGGACTAGGACTTGTAAACTACAGGAGACAGGAACACAGACTGAGACATCTAAACTTGAGTTTTGGAATCAATACCTCTTCAGTTTTTTCCTGGATATCAATGGTTTTCTCTTCCCAGTTTGCAGTAAATGATCTCATAGACTTGTCTACCTTCATCAACAGATCGTCTTTGATTACTGAAGGGCCAACAAGAGATAAGAGTGACCCTCGAAGGTACTTGTGCGCAGAACCATGAACTGCTGCAATGTTGGTTGCGCCTAGTACATCCAAGGTAGACTGTGGATAGCCAGGAACAAGTCCTTTCGATTCATTCATAAGAATGAATCTATTGAGCTTCGGATCCATGGAAATAACTGTAGGAGAGCCCAATATGTGTGTCTGGAAGAAACTTCCATATCTGTCAGGAACAGGCAATCGTATAACAATTATCACATACTCTCTACCATTTAAGTTTTACCTATAATTAGAACTATACCGCTTAAAACAAACACGCAAGGAAGATGAATGTTAATACTAAGAGACAGGCATGATGCATTTTTATGTTGTCTCATAGGAGACTTCTATTACTGTCGAACCTGAGATAGAACTGTCATCTCCCTGTAAAATGTGTAGTCTGCTTTTGCAATGGAACTGCTGTTTTTTCCAAATGTAATAAATACTTGGTAGGCTCCAAAAAGATTTTTCTTTGCTACAGAGTCAACTTTTCTGTTTATAAAAGAAAGTTCATTTTATACCTCAACTAGTCATCATACAGTATAAAGAACTGACAGAAGCTGAAGTGTTCTCTTCTTTTCGAGGCTACTTTAATTTAATAGCGATAGTAATTCAAGCACTTGTTTTAGTGAACAAGAAACCATTTTTGCATGTCAATCAACTCTACTGTAAAGAGTTGGGAGGTACCAAAAGCTAAATAGAGAAACCATATCCACCATGAAAGAGCTGGAAACTTGAAGGGTGAAAGTAAGAAGATAACGTTCTAACAAGAGAAAACAAGTAAAAGGAAAACAATTCACCAAAGAAAAGTATCCGTACCTCGCTCTCCGCCTCTTCATGAAATCGGGTCCATACTTGAGAAATTCTATTGTCTCGCCAAAAACTGGCCACCCCATTGTTCCTGGAGGCAGCCGTTTTCTTCTATACCTCATGTCGTTCCATTTCAAGATCAGAGCAAGGAAGATACAGAGACCTGAAACCAGGCCACAAGCCAACAGCCCGAACGCAGCCATTGACGAGCTGGCTCACTTTCAGTGAATTGCAGTGGTTTCTTCAGTGCTTTGTTAGACTTTATAGGCCTGCTAGGGGTGATGTATTGGAGAAGTGGAGAGGCAAACAAATGCTAAATAGGCAAGACCATGCGCCAAACTGGAGAGCTATTGCTGTCAAATTTTAGCAACAAATAACCTGAATGATATTTCAATTTGTTTTATCGATATTGTCTAATTTGACTGAAGAACTAAGAGTCTAATTAATGTCTTACTTTTGTATGCTGTTGTGCTTTCATGTGATGAAATGTAATTTATGATTTTGGTCAATTCTCTGGATACTTATCCTTGGGAAAATGTGATTCCAGTTACAAAACGTGACAGAATTGTAGATTTTATGACAATTATCAATTAATGAATTCTGTTAGGAAGCTTATTTCCTTTAATGATTATCTAGACGTTACTCATTCTCCTTGAACATCAGGTTTGTTTTGTGTCTAGATAAATATAATGCATTATACTTAAAAGACTAATTTTTAGGGTAAGATGGTACTAAACAATAGCATACGAATTTTTCTTTATCCCACTGATTAATGAAAACAGCAATTTATTCTCTTGTACATATGCTAACCTATCTTCCAAGCTTTGAAGGCAAAATTGAATAGAATAGTCGTATTAACACTGAAAAAAACTAATTTCATGTTCCAACTTTTTCGTCAATCAAGGTTTACTTGTTGCTGATTCTATTAGAGGATGAGAGGTAAGAGCCTATTTTGCTTGAATAATATCTTGTTGTTGACAATCACAACCTTTTTCATTCAAATATTTAGCATATAAAAGTTAATATTTGATTTACAATTTCTTAATATGTGTCTCTCTTGTGCTTTTACTCGTGTCTCTCTTGTGCTTTTACTCTGTGATTCTCCTCCAGGCTCTCCTTCTATGGCCCTCTTGTGTTTTAAATTCTTCACCTTTAGTTGGTTTTGTTATTTTTGATTATCTTTGTGTTTCTTTCTGATTCACTTCCTTACCTTTCAATTCCTTTCTCAGTTGATGATTTAATTTTTACTTTTTTCTCTATTCTTTCTATAGTAATTGCTAGACTTATTAGTATACTGATTCTTGTGTCTTTCTCCCATTTTCCTTGCTTCTCTTCCCATTTTTCTTCTCTTGTTTCTCTTTCTGCTATCTTTCTATTGAACTAAAGGAGGTTCTAATAGAAGGTTTGATAATAACAAAATGTAAGTACTACTAATAAGTTTTTAATGATGTTGATGAGAAGGAATATGAGAACAAGATAGTATTTTGCAATCTTCAAGATCAAGATCATGTAAAGAAATAGATCAAGAAACATCAAGATTATTTCATGTAATACTTACTATAGGCTTATCTTGATCATCTTTGATAATCTAAGAGGCTTACCATGCATAAACATTTAATCTTTTTTCATTACATAAGTCCTTACATTCATCAAGAGAAATTGAAGCTTTTGACTTTTAATCTTTCAAATAATCTTTGGGGAATATTTGGAAATTATTTTAATCATATTTGGATTAAACAAATTGGTTTTGAGCATTTGAAAATGTTAAAATCATGTTTTAGGTGATTGGCTAACCTATGTAGATTAATGATTGACTAATATAGGTTAAAGTTACTAAAATTGATGTGTTGAGAGATTGTAGCAATATTGGTTGATGTATTGGTTAACCAATTTGCTATATTAGTCTACCAATATGTGTAATAGACAACCAATGTTCCAACGACTATTGAGCATAAAGCCTTTAATGCATGCTAGTTGACTAGTATGTTACATTGGTTAATTAATGCATCAAATATTATCATTATAACGACTAGTTCTTGGCTCCAACGACTATTTTGTGTCCCGAAACACTATAAATTGGTTTTAGCATCAAGAATCTTTTCAAAAGTTCTACACACACATTTTAAAGTTTTTCTCAATCATTTGAGCATTTATTGTCTCATTTTAATTGTGTGAGCCTTTTGTGATTACCATAACATTAGAGTTAGCAAATTTTTAGTTGTAAGTTGGTTGTTGGGTTTGAGATCATTGTATTAGGGTCATTAAAAGTGAATTGGGATTCCTCTTTATCTTAAAAAAAGATTGAAAACAAAGTTCCTATTTGCCAAAATAAAAGATTTTATAATGGGTATTCTTTATCTTAAAAGAAGATTTATAGTGTAAATCCAAGATAAGTCTTGAGAGTGGACGTAGGCGAGGATTGTTTGTCGAACCACTATAAATCGATTTGTGTTTTTCTTCCCTTACTCTTTGTTTTATACTTTAATTCATTTGCTTTTATTTTATATTTGCATTTGTGATAATTTGTGGCACTTTTCATAAGAGTATCAAAAATAAGGCAAAATCTCTTAGGTGCTATTAAGGAATAACAAATGGCATAAGATCAGGTTTATTAGGCTAGTACTTCTAACAAAATTCTATATAAAATACCATAATGGCATACTTAGGTGCATCTTTATCATCCTTTAACCAAGAGTGTCAAAACATTAGTAGAGCCCTTTTCTTTGATGGAAATGACTATTTTTATTAGAAAATAAGAATGAAAATTTTCTTAATGGTCGAAAATGTCTATTTATGGGAAATTGTTTCTAGTAGTCTATTAATTTACACTAAAATTACAGATGCTAGAAAAGTTCCCAAGTTAAATGAGGAATCGAATCCCCAAGTCAAAAGATTAATCTCTTTAAAGGGTGAAGCAATCCACAATTTTTTTGTGCATTAGGAAGAAATGAATTCAATAGAGTATCTATCTATGAAATAAATCAAAATTCAAGAATGAAAAAATTAAGTTGAGGAAAGCAAAGTTAGTATGCTAACTCATCAATATAAACTATTGCAAATAAAATATGATGAAATCATCTCTAACATGTACATTAGATTTATTGATATTATCAATGCACTCAAAGGTCTTGGTAAGACTTACATTAATGTTAAAACGGCGAGAAATTTGGTTAGTTCATTACCCAAAATATGGGAAGCTAAAGTGACAACCACATAAGAAGCTAAGGACCTAACAACTCTACCATTAAAGGAGCTTCTTAGATCTCTTCTTACATATGAAATGAGACTTAAAGAGATGCAAGAAGAATCAACACTTTTGAAGAAAAAGAATTTAACATTTAAAGTCTTAAAGGAATAATCAAGTTACGAGGAACATACAACATCTAGTGGAAGTGATGAAGAAGATATTTCTCTCATCATAAGAAGATTTAAGAAATTCTTAAACAAGAACTCCTTAATAAGAAGGGATTATAAAAGTGGTAAGATGGAATCAAAACTCAAATCAAATAATATTATTTGTTTTAAATGTAAGCAACCTGATCACGTGAAGTCTCAACGCACTCTCCTTAAGGAAAGTGACAAATATGAAGAAATGACAAGAAGGAGAAGAGGGACAAAGGTAAAAATAAGGCACTCAAGTCCTCCACTTGGAATGATTCAAGTAGCTCTGAAAGTGAAGGAGATGTCGTGCACACATATGTTTCATAGAAAAAGATAATGACAAGGAATATTCTCTAACTCTAAATCATATGATAATGATAATAGTGACATTTTGAGATATGATGAACTAGTTGAGAATCCTAAATTCATGAGCATGAAAACGAAAAAATTTATCCTCTAAACTTAAAGAAGCTCAAAATAATCTAGATACATGTATGAGTGAAAATGAAAATATAAAAAGTTAATTGCATATTATGAAAACTTCTAAAGGTGTAACCACAATAGATAATCATGAATTGGACACTTTAAAACATGAGAATGATAATTGAAAAAGGAAGTTGATTCTTTTATGAAATCTTTGTCCAAGTTCACTAAAGGAAGTAATATATAGTCATGGGAATGTTTCTAATACTAATACCACTTTTATCAAAGGAAAGCACTTACATAGTGAAGAACCAATTCCTAGAATGATAAATGAACATGAAGCATCTATATCTAAGCATACATAACATGTCCACCATAACTCATATTAGGAGCAAACCTTAAGATTTCTTATATCATTCATAAGTTAGATCAATAATTCAACAATCTTAAGGAAAGAATACGCATAACTTCTATATGAAAACATATGATAACATACAATCACACATATACCATACTAGGCCCTATACCAAGCACAAACTATATGACATATGTTCACACTGCACTCAAACATTGTTACAATGGAAGAAACATGGCTCATATATACAATTATGATAGTATTTTGTGTTATTAAAAGAAAGCATTCAATTCATTTGCTCAAAGAATAGGTTTTCATGACTTATATGCATATAGAAGGGCAAGAAATGTGTACATGCATTAGAAGAATAATGATCATCATCTTACAACTAAATCATGACATGATATGCTACTTTTGTGGTAAATATGGACACATTAATAAATTTTATTTTTTAAAACAAATATCAATAAATAAAATTTCAAACATGTGGGTTGAAAAGAAGAAGGAGACTAACAACGAAGGACCTAAGTTGATTTAGGTAATTAAGACACATTAAATGAATTATTTGGTAGGTCTCTAAAAAGAAGAGGGGAAAATAGTACATAGACAGTGGATGCTCAAGGCATATGACCGGTGACGCATATCAATTTTCAACTCTTAGAGACAAAGATGGAGGATTCATTACCTTTGGTGATAATGCCAAGCGAAGATAATTGGCACTAGAAAAAATTAGCAAGAAATACCACACAATTATTGATAATGTTCTCTTAGTGGATGGATTGAAGCACAATTTGTTATTATATGACAAAAGAATACAAAGTATGTTTTGAAGAAAGATCATGATTATATCTAAAGTAATTTTCAATAGAATTGTATTTTTGGGAAAAAAAGAAGGAAACATATATACATTTAATCTTCACAATTTCTCTAACCAAGATATAAAGTGTTTAATATCTATTAGTGAAGATGTATGGACTTGGCAAAGGAGACTTGGAGATGCAAGCATAGAACTAATTCCAACCTAAACTCCAAAGAACTTATAAATGAGCTACCAAAGGTCAAATTTGGGAGAGACAAGACCTATGGAGCTTGCCAAATAGGAAAACAAACCGAAAGCTCATTCAAAAGTGAAAAATCAAAAACTTCCACTAGACTCTTACAATTACTATATATTGATTGGTTTGGATAAACTAGATTTGCCAACTTAGGTGGCAAAATTTATGCTTTTATCATAGTTGATGATTTTAGTAGATCCACTTGGGTCCTTTTCTTTTCTTTAAGAAAGTAAATATATGTATTGATTCCAAAAATGATTTCGCTTATAGGAGCCTTACATCAAAATGTACAAAACTAACTACAAAAGAAGGAAATATGACAAGAACATTATTTATCTATCTACTTATAAATTTGATCATGTGTGTGATTAAAAGCTGAGTAATCAAGTTTAGTAACTATCTATAATACCCCATATTTTTTCTTAGGTACAGTAAGATGCATAGTAGATTGATTAGCCATTATTATTTCCTTGATCCATATAATGATCTTATGAATTAGAATATATTTAGGAGTTTCATTCTGGTTATAGATATAGTAGTTCCTTTCTCTCTATAAGCTCTAGAAACATCAAGTAAAAGAGGTTTTAAGCAATATAGATTTTTTTCTCTTGTAAATACTATTAGCCTATTTAATTATAAAATGCCATTCTACCTTTTCAGATTCTCCAAGCCTTTAATAAATACATGACTAGATGGATACTGTATAAAGACATTAAAAAAAAAGGTGTGAATTTGATTCAGGATATATGTTACAAAACACACATGTTCCGCTGATGGATGAGTTTAATCTTTCCTTAATAGGAAGCCTCTCCAATATTGCAAGCCAACACATAATTGAAGCCTTAGGCACCACTATGTTATGCAAAACTAGCTTGTCCTTGTAAATTATATTTGAGGGTTCTCTAATGATGTTAAAGTATGAATCATTGTTGAAAACTCCAATGTTATGTAATGAGCAAATATGGTGGTCATAGTGATTTCAGTCAGATATGTAACTAGGTATGCTAGCTACAAGTAGTGGCATACTTCTATATTGGAAATGCCAAGTGTTGCTGTTTATTATGCTTGAAACTTTAGAATTTAGTAGAAGTCTACTACTAAGAGAGGATATCTATAGCTTTTGATAAAATGGATTGATTGGGCACCAATTGTCATACCATAACTAAGTGTGAAGTCCATTACCAACCGACATTTTAGTGTAGGGATAAATTTTTTCTCTCATTCTTATCATTTTAGTGAGAGGCAAATAAAGTTCAACTTTTTCCTTGATATTCCAAAAGATGTTATTATTTAGGTAATATGTATGTACCCATCTGAACCAGGTAGTTTCCTTATCAGAAATTAGCCTCTGAACCCAGTTATTTAGGAGCATTCTATTTTCTTTTCTAATGAAACAAGCCCCAGACCCTTTTTTTGTTTTGGTGAACATACTTTAGTCTTATTAAGTTTTGCGTCGTAAGGCTTGTTAATATCACCTGTCTATAAGAACCTCTGAATTATTCTTTCCATTTCGTTAGGAACACATTTAAGCAGTATTATATAGGAACTCCAATTTGTATGGAGGTTGGCTAGTACATTTTTAGTGAGCTAAATACATCCTACCAAAAATAGAAATTTGTTTTTGCCATGTAGAGACTCTCTTTCTTGTGAGATCAATTAGTTGTTTACAATAAAAAATCTTGGATTTTTAGTGAAGATTGTCAAGCCAAGATAAGAAAAAGGCAAATATTAGATTTGCCCCACCTGTTATACTTTATAAAGAGTTAAACATAATGGCTCCAATAAAAAATCATTAGCTTACTTTAGAAAAATTAACCATTAGGCCAAATAAGGTGGATAATTAGTTTAATGAGTTGATAATGTAAAGGACTGAGAATGCTAGCAACATAAATATAGTAAATCATCATCATATCCCAAGTAAAAGATCCCTAGCTCTTTGCACTTGTAATGATAATTGAAGTTACCTGAATTCTTGATGTTCACCTCATTGATCATGTAAAGCACCTCTATGGCAATGGTGAATAACAATGGGAAAAAGGGGTCTCCTTACCTAATATCCTTAGCCCCTTTAATAAGATGAGTTGATTCACTATTGATTATTGCACTATAAGAGGTAGTAGAGATGCAAGCCTTATTAAAGGCTTTATAAAGATCAATGTTTAAAGACCAAATTTTAATAGATATGTTTGAGGTGGTAATATCTAACTCTCTTATTTTTGACCTCTTGCATCTACCAGTAGAGAATTCTTAGAAAAACCCATCTAACAAGAGCTTTTTTAATTCCTTTATATCTCTCTTTCTCTACTAACTAGATCTAAGTGATCGAGTCAATGTTTGATGAAATTTTTAGTTTTGATTGAAGGTTTAAGGTTATAGTGGAGGTGACGTAGTGCTAAGATATATAGTACCATATTCGTCACGATAAGTGAGCATTGTTTTCCTTCTTCATCTTTCGAAAGTGACTAGAAGAAGCTTCTTAAAAGGTTGATGTAACATCCCGGTTCCAGCGGGAAGGGTAAAATGAGAATTTTGAGTGATCAGTGAGGGGTTAGAAATGCTATTACATATTCATACATTTTGTGACATATTTGTATTGTGAAAA
>JAOTAZ010000003.1:18699573-18712912 GCA_025629785.1 Erythroxylum oxycarpum
GCTAATAATAAGACATACATAATTAAAAGGAATAATTTTAATCAAACTTAAAAATAATTTTATAATAAAAATCATAAGATTAAAAGTTGAATTTGAAGTAGCCCAAGCATAATCTGAAGTAGCCCAAGCTCAATTTCAGATTAATAATAATTTTAATTTTTAAAAAAAGAAAAAAATCGATTATCGTCTTCAACCTCTAGCCGAGTCGGGCGTGACCTGGTTGGAGCAAGTTGGAGCCCCGACGTTCCAGACCATCAGAGGACGCCGGAGCTCGCACGGATGTCGGCGTTGGGACGACGTGGACGACTCGAACCACATGAGACGCTCAAAACTCAACCATGCAATGCTTCCCGAAGGACAATGTCAAAGCTCCACACACGGTGGTCATCCCTCCTCCTCCTTCACGGTTCAGACAATGTCGCGTGCACCATGGATGATGATAAAAACAACTCTAATATCTCAAAGAGGTCCAAGGGGTCGACAAAAAATAACAACCTCCAACATATATATATGACAGAAAACGCAACCAAAAGCAGAGGAAAACAGAAACAAAAGTTTCGGTAGTTGACATCAGATTATACAGCAAGACAGAAGCAGCAAAGCTCTGATACCAAATATAATAATAAACCACAGCATGCAGACATCTCATACAAAACCACTGAAACCTTTGGATACATGCATGAAACAACATATATATATATATATGTATATATATATATATATGTATGCAACAATGGAAGCCAAGAACCAAGGCCAACAAGTATCCAGTAGTTTTTGGAGTTCAATTCACGCGATTTATAGCGTGAATTGAATTTACAAAAGAAAGAAGATTTAAACCCACGCGTGAATTGGATTCTTGCCTTTTTTATTGTTCCAAATACCGTGAATTGAATTCAATCTTGAATCACGGCGTTCCAAACAGATTCTTAAAAAATAAAAATACACATATCAGAGATTTCTCATCATCGAACCAGATGATTAAAAAGCCTGTTAGGCCCAAACTATCTTAATGAGAATCTGGACTGTCCCATAGCTCAAAACTACGTCATATCATATGAACATGACTTGACTTATCCTCTGCAAGTGACCGTTTGCTTTGTTGTTTCGGTGTCTAGACCAAAGCTTAAAGTTGCTACTTGCGAACAGTTACCAAAGCTTAAAGTTGCTACTTGCGAACGGTCTTCTTCCTCTTCAGACGACGTAGAATCTAAGATTTGCCAAAGGCCAACATTCCCAATGGCTTCTCTCTTCTTCACTCATTACCTTTCGCTTCCAAGGTTTGTTAATTCTTTGCTCTTATTCAGCCCGTTACGTGTTTGAAAAAATGTCTAAGAATGTGGAAACTTTTATATGCTTTCTTATATTGGAGTTTTTTCACGTCATTAACTGAGTATACTGTTAAGAAGCTGACCCTTGTTTATTCAGCTTTCAATTTGGTTTATATATTTTGATGCTTTAAATTATCAGGTGTTATTCAACTTGGCCAGCATATCCATCTTTGGATTTAACTCTACTTCAGGGTTTTGCATTACAACACAAATGGGGTGTTGCAGCAATGTCTAGGAAAAGAGTTGTTGAAAATCTAGCTGATGAAGGGAACTTTGAGAATGGGGTGGTTGTAAAAAAGAAGATTAACAGGGCTATCAAACGCACCACTTCAGGAAGCCGGAAGAAAGAAACTGTCCATTCTCCAGAAAAGGATTCTGAAATTGGGATAACCAATGACATCGCCATGGGTGAAAGTATTACGTCAGTATCAAGTGAAAGTTTGAAGAAAAGCCCTCGGAGGACTCGCCGGAAAAGTGGACCTCTCTATACTTTCGTTTACTATTTATGTTGGCATTGGTTACAAGTTCTCAACTTACGGGATTATTTTAAATGTAATGTCTTCTACAGCTGCATCAGCTTCTAGTAATTTGGAGGAAGAGAAGAATGAGAAGAATATCCAGAGGAGAAAGAGGAAAAAGAAGACGGAAGACATCATAGTGGAGGACCAAGGTAGTGAATCTGACATTAGTGACCAGGAAAACTCCCTGGTTGCTACAGATGTGGGGGATGAGAGTGAGATTGAATTAGAACTAGATGGAGATGACGACATTAGCTACACATATGGTTGGCCTCCCCTTGTTTGTTGCTTTGGATCTGCACAACATGCTTTTGTGCCATCAGGCAGACCTGCAAACAGGCTTATAGATTATGAGATTCATGAAAGATTGAAGGATGCAATATGGGAACCAGAAAAATTTGTAAGGGCGCCTGGAGGATCTGCTGGTAGTGTCGCCATTGCTCTTGCAACCTTGGGTGGAAAAGTAGCTTTCATGGGGAAGTTGGGAGACGACGAGTATGGACAGTCAATTTTATACTATATGAATGTAAACAATGTTCAAACACGATCAGTTCGCATTGATAGCAAGAGAGGAACAGCTGTATCACAGATGAAAATTTCCAAGAGAGCTCGCTTGAGAATGAGTTGTGTTAAACCATGTGCGGAGGATTCTCTTTCAAAATCAGATTTAAACATGGATGTGCTGAAGGAGGTAATGGATTTCAGTCTTCTGGTAGAGATAATAAGTCAATAGTTCTTTTTCTTTTGACTACTTCCTCTTCTGCCTATTTAGGTATGATGTATGACGAATAGAAAGTATTGGCTTTTGGTCCTTTTAATTTTGAGTTGAAAATTTAAGAAAATTGAAATGAAGAATAGATCTAGCCATCACTTTTAAGCTTTGTATCTCAAACTAAGAATCACACTGATAAATTGAACAAACAAAACTATTTGAATCACGATAATAAGTTTGTAGAAATCACTTATATAATCTAGGGATCACTCATAATTGTCTAAAAATGACTATTAGAAAAGAATTCTGGTGGAGACTCTTGACTATGATCTAGTTATGAGAGGCTGTGTTTTTAAGTTTTCTCTACCCTGTCTGGCCCCTAACTATGTTCTAGTTAAGAGACCTTGCAATCTGAAAATCAAAAACTCAGCTTGTAGTCTGTTTTTTTTAGTTGCATGCCCCCTTTTTGTTGCCTAGGTTTTACCCTGCTTACTTATCTCGGAAATCAACATGTAAGAACTTGTTAGAGAGAATTCTTTGATCTCAAAACTGAAAATTTATATCTCAAATAATTCTTGCTTTATTTATGATCAGAACTCCCTCCCAATAATTTTTTTTTCTGAATAAAAACTTCCATTTCTGCCTTTTGAATTTCCTTTCTGTTTCCATAGCAAAATTAGTACCTTGTTCATCATAGATAGAGGTGGAAAACAGGTTTGTCCCTGACCTGGAGTCAACAACTTAGTCCAGATTTCGCTTTGGACTAGTACTTTTTGTTTTTAATTTTTGGGTTTTGGGTAGGACCTCTGACTTGGCCTTCAAGGCCCAGTCTGACCAATCCAAAACCTGACATATATATTAAATTAACCCTAATTTTCATTCTCTTCTTCTCTCCTAGTCTTTGTCACTACCCCTTCTTGATTATTGTATTTCATGATTAATGGGGCTTGTTTCTGAATGTTCATGAATCTGTCCCAATTTGGCTCTGTGCCAAAAAATTGAGGCAACATAAAAGAAATTGAGTTATATGTGGTTGTGAGAGTTGGGTTTTTGCTTTTCAATTTCTTCTTATTTCTGTTTCTCCACTTGTGATTTAAAATAATGTTAAACTTGTATACAATGCTTTGTATGATGTCACAGATCTTTCTTTCTTTACCTTTCCTCTATTCTTTACCTTATGGAATCAGTATCAGTTAATTCCTTTGTTACATTTAAAGCTTCAATCTTTGAAGCTACTTCTTCTTGATATCTGGTGTTTTCTTGTTCTTATGGGTTGGATTCTGGATCTTTAACAACAAAAATGTCAGGAAGTGTGGAATCTTTGATTGGTCAGATTGCATTGGGCAGTTTGGGATTCTGACCACCAAGGCCCTATCAGACGCGGGCAACATGAGTCAGACCTTTATCGGGTCCCTGTTCAGGCTTGAGCCACCTGTAAGGGACTTCGGGCAGGTCTGGGCAGCCTAAGGCCTGGACTGGCCCAGCCCATTGCCAGCACTAGTACTCATAGATAACATTAGGTCTATCATGCATATGCAAATTTTTCTAACAGTTCTACAAGTTTTCTGGTCCATAAGCTTATGGATATTGACTTGGTTCTGATAATTCATCTTATCAAATTTATCAATACAGACTACACCTTTGTTAGCCAGAGAAATTGCTCTCACTTGCTCAGGAAATCTTATTACTTGTTGGTTGATCTCTTCTGCTTCTTGTTTTGTTGTTTCAGTATGCTAGTCAAGTGTTTCTGTTTGTTGTTTAGTTGTTTCAATTTTCTTTAAACAACTTCAATCTTTAGTCGTTGGTTGTTTTGATATTTATCTACTTTACAATAAGAAGTCTTTTGTTGGTCTGCTGTATGTCTTAGAGAAGTTGTGACGCATTGAAGTCAGCACTTCAATGATGTCTAACCTCTTCAAAACTGTTATAATCGCCTCGTCTCTCTTTTGGTTTTGGTTGTTCAATAATCTTTTGGATGGCCTTTTGTTTTGTATAGTCATCGGCAAACCAAAGATTTGATATCAAACTGATGAAGGATGAATAGATGAATATCGCATATAAAATGAAAAGTATGAGTTCTTGGAACTTTGAATGTAGCTAAGATGCATGGAAACGGACACGGACACACGACACGGACACGGACACGGACATGGACATGGGGACACACCAACTTTTAAAATTCGGTGGACACGGACACGGCATACATATATATATATTATAAAATTTAGAATTAAGAAAAAAATTTAGAATCCATAATATGATAAATATTAATTGATGTGTTTCAAAACTTCTAATATCTTGATAGTTCATATATATTTTGTACTTTATAAGCCCCTCTAAAAAAATATGGAGCATATATATACACTTTTTGTGGGTGTTCGTGTCAGACACGTGTCCGACACGGACACGTGCGCGTCTGACACGGACATGTGTCCGACACGCGGACACGGCTCCATTTTGCCGTGTCCGTGCTTCTTAATGTAGAGCTGATAATTTTTAAACGTAAGGAATTGAAACAAAGGATAGGTCTAAGAATCACTCTAAAGATTTGCTTCAAAAACTAAGAATCACACTTAAGAATTGAAACAAACAAAACTATTGGAATCACAGTCACTTTTAGGATTTAGTAATAGCTTGTAATTATTTAAAAACCACTCTCAGAGAAGAGACCTTCACATTTGAAAATTCAGTCTATCTTTTTCCTTACACATTCACATAAACACATATAGAAGAATTTTGAAACCCTAATCCTAAAGAATAGGAATTCCAGCTAAACTTCCAAAATAAGAATAGGATCCAATTTAATAAAGATTCGTATTATTTCTTAGTAGACTTAAACTCTAAACTAATAAGGAAATTAAAATTAAAAAAAAATTCTATTAAGGAAAATTAAAAATTATTTTTTGTTCTGCATCAACGTAAGTTACTTTTAATTGGTAAACTAAATTCTGCTTTTCAAAATCCTTTCCATCCTAAAAATGAGAAATTATTGTTTCCAAGAACATTGGGTAAAAGGTTTATCATTTAGAGAGCCATAAGCTATGAGACCTAAGTCGAGAAACTTATCTTTCAAAGAATTATACCTTTCAGGTTATTGAGAAATTTTATGTTCAATCTGTTTTTGGAATGTTACGGGTTGTAGGTAGCTGGCAAGTTAGTTGCTGAAAGATCAATGTTAAATCTGTGTTTTGAATGTTATAAATAATTTACTAGCGATATTTGCATAAGTTTCTGGATGTCTGATCAGATTGATAGCCCTCTCTCGTAAAAAATATAATCTTTTTTGGGCAATTGTTTATGCAGGCAAAGATGTTCTATTTCAACACACATTCCCTTCTTGAGCGAGGAATGCGATCAGTTGCACTGCGGGCAATCAAAATCTCAAAAAAGCTGGGAGGAAAAATTTTCTATGACGTGAACCTTCCACTACCACTGTGGCAGTCTAGTGATGAAGCCAAGTCGTTTGTAAGACAGGTTTGGAGTCTAGCAAATATTGTTGAGGTTACCAAGCAAGAGCTTGAATTTTTATGTGGGATCAAGCCCACCGAGGAATTTGACTCTAAAAACAATTCCAGTTCAAAGTTTGTTCATTATGGACCAGAGTTGGTTCAACCACTTTGGCATGAAAATCTTGAAGTTCTGTTTGTGACAAATGGGACTTCTAGGATACATTACTACACCAAGGAGCATAATGGCGCAGTGCATGGCATGGAGGATCCACCCATAACCCCTTTCACCAGTGATATGTCAGCATCTGGAGATGGCATTGTTGCTGGTACTATGTCATACCTATAATATCTGTGATATGTTCTTATATCATTCATACGGCTACATATGTGTTATCTTTTACTTTGTTGCTACGCATGTTCTTTGTCGGACTTTTGGAGATGTTGAGCTTTGAATTGGTGTAGAAACTTCACCTTAATACTGCCAATCTTGACAATCAAGAGAATTTTGATGCTGCCAATCCTGACAATCAAGAGAATGTTACGGTTTGAAGCAATGAGAAAATCTTGTCATCAAAGACAAGTCGTGGGTTATTCGATGAGCGTCAGTCCTAGGGAACCCAAGTTTTTATGTCCTAGCTTGTTTTTCAGAACTGTGAAATGATTTGCTTAAGAACTTGAATTGTAGATAAAGCAGTGTGAGTTAAATCATAAATGTGTATGGCATGCTCTGAGAAAAAGCTCCTTTTCTTTTCTTTTATCTTTCTCCTGAGGCCCTTCATATTATGAAAGGATTTGCTAAGGAAAAAGAGGAAGTTTTCTTGGAAATGTAGTTCTTTTTAGTGTTTTAATACCTAAAGTAGATTGTTAGATTTTCTCCTTGGAAAACTGCTCTTGCTGAATTTTGTGTTCTGTTTTGCTCTCAGCTCTAATGAGAATGTTAACAGTTCAGTCGCACCTTATTACTGATAAATGGTACTTGGAACGCACCATCAAGTATGCCATTGATTGTGGTGTCATAGACCAATGGCTGCTTGGTCGGGAACGTGGCTATCCCCCTAGGGAAGACATGGAAGAAGTGGAACCTGATCATAACGGCATAAGATCAATAACCGAGAAGGAATACCGCACAATAGCGCGTTCAAGTTGATTTGTCAGTCGGGCAGATTCACATAGCTTGTGTTATGTGTCCCAATTTTTGTGATACAATTGTTCCTTGTAAAGTACAATAGTACGCTTTTAAGTGAAAGGGGCTCCACATGCAGTGCCAAATTCATGACAACAATTTCGTTTTATTCCGATAGCATTTGATAATCATTAAGTTAGACAGCATCCTTCTTCTTTTTGGTTCTTTTTTTTTATTTCTTAATTCTGTATTTGCCAAATTCAATCTGTCCTTTCTTAAGCGTGGCAACAACTGGATATTTTCACTTTGTCCGCTTTGGCCCTTGCATCAATTTTTCGCTTGTCTTTTTCCTGGCTCAAGGAGGTGTTTCGTTCAGTTCAATAGTTTCAAAAACATGCATACTGATATGCGAAGATTCCGAAGTCTGAGCTAATGCATCAGAATATATCCCGTTTATTCTGCATGAATGGCTTATGTTGCAACAGTACGTGATTCCAGAGGGAATAGAAGATTATTAGGCTTATGTTGGCAGCAACTAGTCTTTTAACATTTTCGAGTGCAGCAGTCACATCCTTCAAAGTGATACAATTACTTTTACAATAATTGGAGTCCAATAAAGAAGCTGTGCTGATTTTTGTCAAGATTGGCAGGATGCCAGGATAAGGATTTTTGTGAACTTTAAAATAATTTTAGCATTTTCCTGTGAGTAATGGTGATAATAATATTAATAGTAGTATTTACTGACGATTTGATTATTAGCAATAATAGTTACCTCTGGTGGATTATATCTTGAAAATCAAATTCGAGAATGATTTCTCTGAAACCACCCGACTCTATGCTACCTACTGTCAAGATGTCCAACAAGGCAACAACTCAACTAGATGATTGAACATATACCTATTAAATACTTCTATACAAATTTTTAATATACCGCCGACTGCTGCATTACCTTAACTCGGTCACACAGCACCATCAATATCAGTTTGCTCTTAAAGATGGAGCTGTTGTAGTCCAGACAACCTTCAAGGCGAGACATGCAGGGGCTCCAGCCTCACAGCTTCCAAGATATAGCAACAAAACATGGAGAAAGCGTGCTGTTTAAGACCCATAAATAGGTATGCAGGGACTTCTGAGAATAGAGTGGCATGGAAACTTACTTGAAACATAAAGGTGGAGTTGTCGCGGTTCAAACATCCTTCAGGCGAGTATGTTGGTGTTGTTTCCAAAACATTGATATTATCATGCAACGTCCATCGTTTTTTTTTTTTTAAATTACACTGTAATAAACATTAATAGCGTTCCTTACATTCATGTCTCTTGTATATAGAAATAAAATCCTGAGTTTGGTCTTGTGTTCTTTGTGAATGTACTGTCGTACTGTTTAAGCATTCTTTAAGTGTTCACAGTCTATAGTTGTGTTTCCTGAGCTGTAGAAGGCTAGCGTAAGGGAGATAGATACACCATTGGAGAACCCAACGACATAACACACACCCATCTTCTTCAAATCTGCTCTCTTCTTGATTCTTCTGCTTAATTCTTGAAAACAGCTCTTACTCCGCCTCATAGAGTGCACCGAAGTTGGTAGAAAAGGCGTCAACTCTAGAGTCAAATTCCATTATCCTGCTGCATCGTAGAGGAGAAATTTTCGACTTAGGCAGGGATTTTTTTCCAATAACTTGCATTCATAAAAGCTATTCTAATTTTAATTTTGTGCTATTTCATTATTTCGCTAACAGAGACATGCCGTAAGTCATCTGCAGAAAACAAACTTGAAGTTAATTCCAATGAAGATGAACAGTAATTTGGGAGTGCCAAACGGAAACAATTAGCCTAAAATCTGGTGAGTGGTACTTTTAACATGAGTGCAACATGTAGCAAATGAAGAAGACAATTGTGAGATGGAGTGCACTCACACTTGGCATAGATTGCCGTTAGCTTAGCACGAGGCTTCCCCTTTGAGAGGGTCTGAAAAGGTCATTATAAGCAATATTTTCTTTGCATTAAAAGAAAACTATTTCTATTAGTCAAATTCTTGATCTTCTGGTGCAAAGAAAACCTTACCATTTCTAATGGTGATTATGTAATAACCTACAAATATTCCTCTTTCAGTAATGAACCTATTTTAAGTTTTCAAAAAAAAAATCCTTCATAGTTTGTTTGTAACGCCCATATAACCTCTCATTCTTAACCTTCCAAAGAGCCTTTTTCAAAATTAATGTTTGCATTTTTCTTCTACACGCTACTTGATTTGTTTTTAGCTTAGCTATTACTTAGTTGCTTACCACTATTGATGATGTTGTAGGTTAGCTACAACATTGTTCATAATGTTCATATGTAAAACGGTCAACTAAAGTATGCAACACAACAATTCTACTAAATTTAAATATTTTAGAATGTTTAAGAAGAATTTTAATATTTTAAAACATTTAATTAAGACTCTAAATTAATAAAACCCCAACTCTTCGTCAAGTTTTACCATTTTTTTCCAATTTGAAAGTTTTTGTTATATATTGTTGGACTCAACTCTTCTCACCGACATCGTCTTTGTAAATTCCTAGTTTCTTAAAACAATTTCTCAAACCTCATAACACTTCTCTCTTTGTCAATTTTGCAAAATGTAACGGAACCTTAGTTACGTACCCTAGATCGAACATGAAAGAGAAATAAACAAAAAAATACTTAATTTAGGCTCCATAACTTCAAACGAGCTTTCTGAGACTGAAACGAACGTAAATCCACCATAGCCTTCACGGGAATTGCTCACCGACTGACGGTCAAGCCTTTCTACAATTTTCTTAAAACATAAACTCTCTTAACGGGTCAAAGAATTCTAATGCTTACGAATAACATAAGCAATTATAAGAGATCTTAACCTCTTTATATAGTATCCATATCGGACTTCCCTATCACAAGCTTGATATGGATCCGGTCCATACTAATCGAGATCTATTTTCCTCCTAGACTTCTACTCATTGATTTAGATCATTTATTGGGTCACTTTATTATTTTTATTAGAATCAAATTACGTAACTTAATCAATAAGTTATTGAAAAACTATAAAATACAATTAAATGTTGTTCAATTTTATATAAAATGTCAAAAATATCCAACATTCTCTCCCTTGGACAATACTTAATTATGGTATTGATTTAAGTTAAAAACAGTTTAAAAACTTTGTTAAGTCACACTACTGTATTAGTTGACTAGGCTTTAAAAACAAAACATTTGATCCAAAGATAGCAAAAGTCCATTCATCATGCAAGGCTTTCGATACTGAAAAGTATCAAATACATGTGTCATGTGTGATACAGATCCAATGCAATCACGAATATCTATTACCTTACTAACATGAATGAAAAAATGGAGTGTCACAAACTAAGATGGTATCTGTATAATCTAAATTATATCATCTTCGTTTGTAGATCTCGATTTCTCCAAATTTTATGCTAAAATGTATTAAAGAAATCATGTTTTCTCTAGCTACCAAATGCTAAACTGAATCAGAGAAAACCTTTATGTTTTCTAACTAAATGCTAAGCTGCATTAGAGAACCTTTATAAAATTAAAGCTTATATCCCTCTATGTCATGTCAGAATTAATATAAACTGTATGTGTCTAAATGACGTAGGCTCAAGGTTAATCTGTATATATGCCCAATAACCTTTAACTGCTTAACATCGACATAAATCTTAAGATTTTTACACGTATTATGACAATGTACGATAACACGTATTACTGAGGATAAATGATGATCATCTTGATAAACCACCATACTTTCATAATACAACAAAATGTATAAATGTAGAAATATACATGGAGCAAACATAATGATCCCCTAACTAACAGTATCTAAGGACTTCAAAACACCAATATTGTATACTAGTCTCTCAACCACAAGTGAGTGAAGTCCTTTAGTTAAAGGAGTAGTTAAAATTTTCTCAGTCCTTAAATGCTCCAAACCTTAATGTCACCTTTTCGTATTAACATCTTTATGGACAAATATTTGATCTTTAAAAGCTAAGACCCTATGATATTCTTTGTTGTTACTAAACAACATAACAACAAGATTATCACAGTATAACTGAATGGATTTAACCATTAAATCAATCACAGATAACTCAGAAATCAAGTTTTGAGCCAAATTTTATATGAAGTAGCCTCACAACATGCACTCTGCATGCATGGCCGAGGAAGTCACCTATGTCTACTTGACAATCTTCTACAACATTGTACCATTTACAAACATAAAAATGTAACCTTAAGTGGACTTTCAATCATCCGAACATATAACTAAAATTTAAATTTGAATTCTTTAAAAGGTTTAAACTATTTACTTTTTTGTATGTCAACATATAATCCTTGATTCCCTTTAAGTATCTCAATACTTGTTTCATTGCATTCTAGTAGTTTATACCTAGATTAGCCAAATATTGACCAAACAGTCTAATAGTAAATGCAATGTCCCGTCTAATACTTACCTGAGCATATATCAAGCTACCAACTGCACTAAAATACAGATCATTCCTCATAACCTCTCTCTTTACTTCATTCTTTGGACATTGGGTCAAAGATAAATCTGTCACTATGAGAGATTGGTGCAACAACAGGTTTATAATTAATCGTATTAAATCCTTGTAGCACATACTCAATATATGCACTCTGTGAGAAGTCTAAAAGTGATGAGATATATCCCGGTGAATTTGCATAATTAAGACAAAAGTTGCTTCACCAAGGTCCTTCATGTCAAAATAATTAGCCAAAAGTTGCTTAACCTCATGCAATATGATCAAGCTATTCAATGTGAGCAATATATCATCCACATACAATAATAGGAAGATAACTTTTCTCCCTCTCACCTTGTGATACAAGCATATTTTAACTTTATTTTCCATGAAGTTGAAAGAGGTCAAAACCTCATCAAATATAAGGTACCGCTTTCGGGAGGTTTGTTATAAACCATATATTGATCTACTTAACATGTAAACTATGCCAGTTCCATCTAGATCCTGAAGTCCTTCAGGTTGTACCATATAGACCTCTTTATAAAGGTCATTATTTAGGAAAGCAGTTTTGACAACCATATGATGTAACTCTATATCATTATGAGCTACAACTATCATAATCACTCAAAATGTATCCTACGATGATACAAGAGAAAAGGTAACATTAAAGTCAAACCTTTCTATTTGAGTGAACCTCTAGCAACTAAGTTAGCCCTAAATCACTGAACTTTATCCTAAATCCCTATGGTCTTTCAAATTCATTTACAACTGACGAGTTTGCAATTTTATGACAAATCAACTTGCTCCCAGACCTTACTATACTTTATAGATTGCATCTTGTCATTCATTGCATCCCATCAAAAGTCCGCATTAGGTCCAGAAGTAGCTTCTGTATAAGTAATTGGATCCACAATATATCTAACATCATAATCTTGTTCACCAAATAGACTATGTAATCAGATGGGATAGCAGGTCATCTCATTCTAGTGGATCTCTGTAACTACATTAGATCTTGTACCCCCAGGAAGGTCTATGTGTTCATATATGGGTTCTTATTCTTGCACAGGCACAATACTAAGACCTAGATCCACCAGATCTAACTGTATGAGTGGCAGGTACGTAATAACTGTAGTATCTGTCCTGCTATCATCTGAAGGGTTAAAGGGCCTACCATCATTATAGACATCATATTCCAGAAATTAGCTATTTTGTAATTCCACTATTATGGTCCCTCCTCTACAGTAGAATCTGCAGCCTTTAAAGTGGTCAAAATATCTGACTAAATAGTAATGAATGAAATAAGCTTGCAACATACCTCTATAAGGATTGTACTATATCAGCAGGGCAGCCCCATACATGAATGTGTATAGGGCTAGATTTTTACATTTCTAGATAATCAAGTAGATTAGTCATGTTCTGCATTGACTTCTTCATATCCCTTAGGCCCTGTTTGGTTGGATGTTAATTAATGCAATAGAATGGAATGGAATGGAAGGGAATGGAATGGTTTATAATGGAATGTAATGTAATGTATTAAAAAGTTGTTTGGGAAGGATGGAAGGGTTCATAATGTAATGTAGTGAAATATTGTTTGAAAAATAGATGGAATGGAATGTAATGTATAATAAATGACTTTGATACCCCTTATATTAAAATGGTTGTTGCAGGAGGTTTATTATTTTATTATTAATTATATAAAAATATTAG
>JAOTAZ010000003.1:18729054-18746884 GCA_025629785.1 Erythroxylum oxycarpum
AACCGAAACCCTAGCTTAGAAATTACAAGAACCCATAGATATCACCTTTCTCTTCAATCTTTACACAAACCCTAACCTCCCTCTTTCACCATTTTCGAATCTAGCTTAGGAGAAGATGGAAACCTACCTTGATAACTTGATTTCTCTTCTTTTCCTCCTTCTTTCTTCTTCTCCACAAGCCTTGGACGATTTTCTCTCCTCCCTTCTCTCTTGACCGACCACACCTCCCCTCTCCTCTCTCTTTCACGTTTTCTTCTTTCTTTTCTTTGGTGACTTACGACACTCACTTCTCCTCTTCTCCTAATTCATCTAACTCACTTAAGTCCCTCTCCAAAACTATGTAGTTTTGGCTCCTCCCACTTAAGTCCCTTGATGGGCTCTCCCCCTCTCCAAGCCCATTACACCTAACCCATTCCATTTAATCCCTCCTTCTTCTAATCTACTTACTCTTTAAGCCCAAACTTCCAATAAGCCCAATTTTAACACTTAGTCAACTTCAAATTTCTAATTCCCCTTTATTACTACTGAAATAAAATAACAAGACTCATCTTCTAAAATACTAAAATATTAAAACACTTAAAAGCAAAATTAGGAAATAAACAAAAGAAAAACAAACAAATAAATAAATAAATAAAGAAAAATAAAATAAAAAAAATTTCGGGGCCCAACAAGCTCCCTACTCGGGATAGGCTTACCTTCCTCTACACTCCTAACCATTGCTTCTTGTGTTTTTCAGCTAATGAATCCATTAATCACTTATTTTTTGAATGCCCTTTTTCCAAAGCTATTTGGGACCACTGCCTCTTCCATTTTAACTTGCCCATCATTAATTCCCCTACCCTTTCAACTATTCTTTCCTGGTTCCTAACTATTCCTACTTCCAGAGCTTGTCACCACTCTCTTCCCTCTTCTACTCTCTACAACTGTCTACTACCTTTGGACTGAACGTAACACCAAAACTTTCAAGAATGAGGCCTTGGCTGCGAAGCGTGTGCTCTCAGGAATAATCTCCCACGTTAAGGAACTTCTCAGCCTATACACCGAGAGGAGGTAATTTTCTTTTCTATTTATCCTTTTTCTGTTGCAGGTCAATCGCTCACTGCTTTCGAGGTTTCTTCGGACTGTTCTTGCGTGCTCTGCGTTACCTTGGGGGTGCAGCTCCTGTCATCATTTGTGGCTGTATTAATCTTGGCCAATTTGGAGCTAGGTTTTTTTGCAGTTTCTTTATGTTAGTCTCTCCTAGGCTTGCTTCCTACTGATTGGTTTGTTTTGGCTAGGTTCTCTCATGGGACCTTGTAACTTAGACTTTCTTTGCCTATTTTTCTTGGATTTCTTGTAGTTGTTTGAGTTTCGGACTACTTCTTCCTTGTTGCGATGTCCCTTTGTTTATTTTGGTTTGCCTTGCAGTTTTGCTGGTCGAGCCTTTTGAGGCTTTGTCTGTAAACTTTCTTGTATATATTTTTTGTCTATTTAATTGATTTTTCTGATTTACCAAAAAAAAAACTGACAAATCAATGCCTAAGTCAAGGCCCATACTACTTTTACTCATTGCCATTGCTAGAAATTTTAGTAACATAACAACCAATAGTCATGGTTTTCCAAATTCCACACAAAAGCGAGAACAAAGTCATCTTGAAAATGGCACTAAAAGAGAGTAACACTCACGTAAAGCAAGCACAAGCAAAACATTGAGGTCAAGATGTTAGGAAAAGCAATTACAACTGAATACCATGAAAGATGAGATAGATACCACATTTGAGAAATTAGGAACCAAAAAGGCGACAAACACCATATGTGAAAAATTAGGAGCCTAAAAAGTCGGTTTGACAAACCGACGATGAAAAAAGGAATGTGCTGAAAGTGGAAATTGTTCGAGAAATTAAGGATGAATCCCTAATTTTCCAACAAAGGCAAATGTGAGCAGGAGGAACAATGTTTGTGGCTTCCCTTACCAACTATTCTTCAATTTAAAGGTTGAATTAAACATTGAGTTCGAGACATTTGAATTTAAGTTGCACGTTAGTATAACTTAGAAGATTCAAACTGATCCTTTTTGCATATATTGTCTCATGGTGATTAATTGTATTTTCACTCACTTCTTGTAATTGTGAAAGAGATAGCCCAGTTGAACACATTGTTACAGACATCTAATTGACCCAATAAAAATACCTGGGACTAACAAATATAAAACAAGATTCCAGTCCACATTATAGCTCCTCAAATTTAGTTTTCAGGAATCCAATAGAATAATTATCAGGATCCTTTTAAGACCACTATGCTTGCAAAATATTGTATGCTCCTGAGATGTATAATCTGATAAAAGTAAGTAAGATGGGAAAGAACCTAACGAGTTTCAAGAAGCTGTGGGCTGAACAAAAGTGTCATTTTACACATCCCATGATTTTGCTGTCTGACTTGGTGAACAAAGTAACAAGAGCTGGAAAAAGCTTTTGGCACTCACTCCCCACTTTATTCTTCTTACTAGGACATTTGAGACATCTCTAACTCCTCCAGCTTAGAGGATAAAAAGGCAAAAATGGAGAATATAACCCCAGACAAAAGGGAGAAATAGAAAAATCAATGGAGGAAAAAAACAACGGCAAAGGTGTTGACGTTGGAATCCTCTTCTACATACATTGTCCATCATCGGAAAAAAGACAAACTCTACACAGCAAACTGAGGACTATCAAGTTTTGCAGCAGCCTGTTTATCAAGAAACCAAACCAACCTCCCTTTTGCTGGCTGGACCATTCGTGCAGGCAGTTTTGAGCATTCGGGTCCTACGTCGTCCATGACCATATGAACTGCTTCTGCTTTGCTCTCACCAGTCACAACGATAGCTACATTGGATGCTGAGTTGATGACAGGCAGAGTGAACGTGATCCTCTCTGGTGGGGGTTTCGATGAATCGGTAACAAATGTTACCCATTCATCTTTCTCATTGAGCACAGAGTGATTAGGGAATAGTGAGGCAATATGACCATCAGGACCCATCCCAAGAAGTATGAGATCAAATTTGGGGCAGTCATTAATTTCAGAGACACTAATTGTGCGTGTTTTCACTAATTGTCGAACAACAAATTCATACTCGCGTGCAGCTTCCTCTGCAGGTACTGAATCATTGATAGAATGCACATGGCTGGAGACAATAGGCACCTGCCACCACAACCATTGTGTATGCCATAAAATTATAGAACAGCATAAAGTGATTAAAATAAAGAAAAGAAACCTGATAATACTTCCTTTTACGTATTTACATTATGACCAAACTTGAATTTCTTTTTTCTGTTTGACACTATGGGAACAGAGGCAAAAGCATCAAAATTAAGAAAGTGCAATCTCCTAAAGTCTCATCTACAGCATCATTACAAAGCCCAGAAGGCACCACAAAATGAAGTTCATGATTATGGAGTAGAATTAGGTGTCATCAAACAAGAAATGCATCATTCATTCATTCCTGGGTTCTCTCCATGGTTATAAAAGGTAGAAACAGATTTTTTTTCCAGGTCAAATGAAATTATTTGAGTTCTAATGATTTCATAGTCTAACATATATCCATTTTTCAGTTCATCGTAACTTTGTTTAATAGAATCTTTAATAAAACCTCCTTTGGAAGGTATCAATATCAACAGGTGCCCTTGTGTTCTCCATTTCTTGAAAACAATTCAATCAAACTAGCACTGTGTATAAAACAAAGATGCCAAGAGTATTTCATTGTCAAAAATTATTTACAAGAACAACAAACTATGCCACAAATAATTCCAAGAGAAGTCAGAACTATCTCAATCACAGAGATTGTCTTTAATCACTGCAAAAGTTTTGTAAGTATCAATTACAAAATAACAGAGAAAACTCTCCATTGTGCAAACTTAATTTAGCAAATCCAGATAAGCTGATGATAAACCAATATAAGGTTCTCAGAGATAAGCAACTCTTAATACAGAGATTTTTCTGTACAAATATAAGGTTCAACCATAAGTTGGGGTGGAAAACATCCGTCACACTGGATAACTGTATTTATCCCTTAAATTAGTGTGCTGTTTACATAACTTCGCATCTTTTTACCATAATCATATAGCAAGACATCCAACACCCAATGAGGACAAGATGAAAGTAATCATCCAACCATAGAGAATCATGTCAATGAAAGCAACATACCAACAAATCAATTAAATTTGAAATCATACCGCAACTGTGAGAAACACCAAAAATGGTAAAAATTGATGGATTGAAATGGTTTGAGAATTTGCATGTTCAATCCCCAAATATTGAAACTTAAGGCTACGACGATGAATAGAATAGAAATGTCTCAAAGATTACAAGAGAAAAAGATAAAAGAATAAATTAAAGCCGACAGGGAAGAGATAAATCCAAGTTAACAACCTAAGCTGGAGGGTTGGTGTCTTTTACACTATTAAGGGATGATTTCTGTCCCATTACCAAGTTAATTCACACTCTTTATTGTATAGAATGGCCACCACTTTAAAAGTTGAATGGAAGTAAGGAGATAATCAAATTTGACACCACTCTAACTTAGTGGAAACCAAATTCTTTCATATACATCCTTTTCATCAGCAAAATTTTAATTAAAGGATGCTGGCACTCAAAAATTGGCAGACTGTAAAAGCATCCTAAAAAGGAAATGGGCATTTCAGCAAAATAGAGACACTAAATTCTGACTGTGCTAAGATTAACATACTGAAAATGCACTTCACCGAATAAAATAACGAGGGAAAATTTTCTGCAAATCCATATAACTTTTCTAACAGTCATTGATAGCAAAAATAGATCCAATCTTTAGAAGATCCAAATTCCATATCTTGCTGCCGTTTAAATCGGGAAACTATTTGTTTTGGGAGCAACTTGCATCCACTATAGATGCAAAATAGCCACAAAAGGAAAAGTTCAGCATTCAAAAGGATCAAGGCAGATTTGAATGTTGGAAAATTAACTCTCTTTACCAGTATACTCAGTAACCAATGACAGTAGAAAGGCGTCGCAGGTTGAGAAGGAGAAAAAAAGAAAGAAGAAAGTCCCAGATGCTTGAACTCTCAGCCATTTCCCCCACTCTCAATTCTTTTTGGATATTGATCACAATCAACATCATAAAAAATGAAACTATAAAACAAAAAAGGAAAGAATAATAGGGCAAACCTTGGACAGAAGGCCATCTTTTGTGAGCTTATAGTTACTATCGGCATGGCTTTTTGCCACCACACGTTCATCCACCCAAAATATGTACCACTTAGCCCAGTCTACAGTCTTGATATAAGGAGCTTCACAGAGTTTCCTGCGACGACCAAGAAATGTGAAGAAAAAAAAAAGTCCAATATCATAAAAAGGGAGAAGGGAAGAGAAGCCACTGATACCCCATCGAGCTAATGAGAGAACCACCAGATAAGGCAATGGCAAAGAAACCCCTTTCCTTCACTGATGCCTCGGACAATTCAGCAATATAGTCTGCCAAATCAGTACGAAGCTCATCCAAACTCTCATGAATCCTTAACTCTCCTCTATCTTTATGAATCCCAGAATGAGCCATCCTTTGACAGAGTTTAAAGAGCAACATTGTTTAATGCATATAACAAAGGCAAAAAACCAACAGAATAGTAGTCAAAAAGGCAACTATTACACATTATTTGACAGAGGCAGTGCACCAGGGAGGAAACTAGTGAAGAGAAGATAACGGAACAGAACATCAAACAACCAAGGTAGTTCGTTAACGTTGAAGGAAGGAAGAGGATTTTAAAATTTAAGAACATTTTCCCTTTAGAACGTGCATGCCTCAAAAAATGCATCAATATAAGGATCCAGTATAACTGTCAATAGCAAACATGAGAAACAAGTTCACTGTTATTCAATACATGCATTGACTTCAAATCAGAACAAAGCCGACCCAGAAAAAGGGGTGTGATCATTACAATAAAAAATAATTGGTGCCCAAAAGGAACAGAAATTCCAATAGAAACGTCTTAAACGGATTAATTTCATGCCAATGATCAAAAAACCGTCTAAATCCCATTAAAACAGAAGTTCAGAGAAACACAAATATACAGGAAAAGCAAACCAAAAAATCTAGCACTGGTATAGCAGTATATAAAACATATAGGAAAAAAGGTGAGTGAATGCTTACAGAGAAGAGAGAAGACGAGGAAAAAGAAACAAGAAGGCGAAGGAGAGAGATTGTTTGGCAAGAAGGAGAAGAAGAAAAGGGACGAAAATGGAAGATGGGTATTGACACAAACACGAAACTACGATCCAATACGGCATCTATAAATGCACATATGTGTATAGATACATAAACTTTTAACATAGGAAGATTGTATACATGGACTGATTCCAATTTACTGGTTCTAATCAATTAAGAAAGAAAAAACTTGTTGTGTACAGAAGCGGAGAAGAATTTACCGTCTTCGCTTCCACGCGCATCCAATGATCGTGACAATACACACACGAAAAAAAAGACTATGTCTTTCTCGCCTGTTGATAGTAGACTGATAAAATTTAGATAGATAAAGTTAGTATTGAGAGAAAGATTGGAACTTCTGTATCTGGGTACTCGGAAAAACAGAGAAAGTTCAGAGTTTGGGTGCTAGATCCTCTGCTACAACAACTTTCCGTCCTTTTAGTTTTACCCCCATGTCTATACAACCAAAGAAACAATGTAAACGTATACTACACATGCAGCTTTTCATTTTTTGTCGAATAATTAAATAACAAGGTGCGTGTATATGTTGTATTTTGTGACTTAATTAATTGTACAATTTCTATATAAAAAAATGAAAAGCTAGACGAGGACAACATAGGAAACCAAACACTTGTTCAAATCACACGCTGCCAATTGTACCAATCAGGTGTTTTTAAGTGGAAGACGGAAATAAGTACCCTATCTCCTTCATCCTCCTCCATTGACTCTGGTGGGTTTTTCTTCTTGAGGTGATTTTCTAGCTATTGTCTCGTACTTTCAAAACTCCAAATTGTCTTCATTGCTATTCAAGTAATTTTCAATGCTGTGAGTGGAATTATTCTTTGCCAACTCAACTTTTTCTTTTAGTAATTTTTACGAATAAGTTATAGTGATCTAATGTGTTAAATATGAATATATATCCAAAAAGAGAGAGAGAGAGAGAGAGAGAGAATAGAAGATTGTAAATTTCATAAATTTTAGTAATTGAAAATATTAAATAACCACTCGCACATTAAAGTCCTTTTTTATTGAAGGATTTGTTGATACGGTGAATTAAAAATAAGGGGAATGTCTCCCTTTTTTTTTTTTGTTTGGGTGAGCCCGCATTATTTAGGTTTTGTCCCTTTTAGTACAGCGAGTTGAACTACAACTTCTGGTGGGTATAGGGTCGAACTCGAGACCTCAGGGTTTTGTTGGGTACATGACCCATGCCTCTTACCACTGAACCACGTAGCTTAATGGTATGAGGCGTGCGTCCCAACGCAACAAAACCCTGAAGTTGGAGGTTCGAGTTACGCACTCAACCCCTCCACACCCACAGAGGTTGAGCCACCTCAAGAATAATACCTAGCTGGTGAGGTACCTAACTCAAACCAAAAAGGCGCCTTTTTAGTTTGGGTGGGCCCGCACCTTGTTAGGTTTTGTCCCCTTTGGTGCAGCGAGTTGAACTACAATCTCTGATGGGTGTGGGCTCGAACTCAAGACCTTAGGGTTTTGTTAGGTACTTGACCCACGCCTTTTATCACTGAGCTACGTAGCCTAAGTGGTATGAGGCGTGCGTCTCAACACAACAAAACCATCAGGTCAGGGGTTTGAGTCACACACTCAACCCCTCCACACCTACAAAAGTTGAGTCATTTCATAGACAATACTTAACTGGTGAGGTACCAAACCCAAACCACATGCCATACATCACATTCTTTGAATCTTGATACGCATTGAACTTGTAAATGGCTGTCAAAATTTAGAAACAGGACGCAGTGTACTTGTAATTGAATTCTACTGATGATTTTAATATGGGCGGCTGCAGCCTGCAATGATTTTTTTCCCCCCTCTCGATTTCTTCTAATGGTTAATAATGTGATTTTCAATTATCATAAATAAGATAGGCTCATGTGATGTCAGCCACAACATCTCCTTTAATGATGAAGTTTGGAATATAAGGGTATCAATATCAGGCAACAGTTGGGAAAGTGAGAGCTGAGAATGAGAGACAGAGAGGGGTTGAAGTTGAAGTCCCCATGTCACTTCACTTGAGGTTGACGAGGGTAGGGTAGGGTAGCCCTTGTTTCACAACTGTAACTTATCCAAGACCTTACATTTTGGGTCAGCTCGTAACACTGTTTACTACATATCGAGAGCAACGACCCAACTTTAGCCCTTATCTTATTTTTTTGTTTTTTCCTCTGCAAATTAATTCATTTGAACCGTTACTAAATGAAATTAAAATAGCTGACGTC
This sequence comes from Erythroxylum oxycarpum, assembly GCA_025629785.1. NCBI lineage: Eukaryota > Viridiplantae > Streptophyta > Magnoliopsida > Malpighiales > Erythroxylaceae > Erythroxylum > Erythroxylum oxycarpum. Next base: position 18,737,482 of record JAOTAZ010000003.1, read on the forward strand.
TAGAATCAACACATTAAGGAATAACATGCTAATAGCTAACTTATTGCCTCCCAACATGTCTTTAAAACCAAGTGTAACCCACTGGTTCATGAGTTGAATCCCAAAACATTAAACTAACACTTATCCATCCAATCATTTATTAGGTGCATGCACATGTTTATGTGGTCCTTTCCACATCTGAAACCTTAATTTGCGCCATTAGCCTTTCTTAATTAATCACAGCATATATATAATAGATTCATTTCTCATTGTTACATCACCTAGCTCTACTCTTTTACCTACCCAACATCTTGTTTTTTTTTTCGTTTCCTGTTGTACATTAATTAATTTAGGTATTTAGGATTAATTCATTAAAAAATACAACTTGATTGTGGTAAAATGCCTGGTAAGCATTTCTGGTTTGCTGAAGTGGGAAAGCAGATCAAATAGCTTCTCAAACATAGGAGGAATCAAAAGTTTTAAGAAGGGTAATACATGAGAGAGAGTTTAAGAGGTGAATGTAACTTGTGATCCAATTATGCAATATAACTATTAGCACATGCCACGTTTCCTAGTCTTGGTGTGCCACGGTTGGTTATTGCTCTTATTCATCCTACTAGTTTGCAACGTCGGGAGTATCTGCGAGGAGAGTAACGTTCGAATATTTCAGAACAGAAGCTCATCGAAGGAGTAGTTTCACAATAATTTGTTCCTGCAAATCAGAAGATACCTTAGCTTACGCAAGCTAAATTTCCAAAACGAGAATGTTGGCTTAGAATGCGGAACATTTAACTCCTATCATGCCTAGGTAGTTGGCTCTTTTTCTCTAATGCAACTCATATTGCTTTAACAAACATGTACTGCTCTTTGAAGGTTGCTTGTAACTCTTGTTTTTGTCTTTAATGGCCAAAATAATTACAATTCCTCAACAAGTACATCCTACTATACTATACATGAGAGTGAGAGACCTTGCTTGGGCATACAGCCCACGGTTTCCAAGTTAAGCAGCTGCAGGATTAAAATTGGTAAAGAAAAAATGGCGATGCCATGCCAGCCACATTAATATTAGTATAATAAATAAAATAATAAAATTCAAAATTTTCAACCCTCGATAGCCATTGTTACAGGTCTCTTTATATATTATAAACGACGAATCGAGCTCAGATATGGAATGCTTGATCCTAGAGTTGCCTAGTACTTGATGGTAATATGGGGGGTGTCACATCATGCTTGTCGCCTAGCCAAGAAAAGTTTGGGTAAAATTCCGTATCATATGATTATGGAAAGTATTCTTCAATCTCTGCCCTCCTCTTCTACGTGGAATACAAATTGGTGGATTTGCAAATGCAATGACAATTATAGGCATCGAGGCACTTGAGTTGAGATCTTGGAAGACGAGTTGTTTTCATGCGTTTGGAGACTGGCACAGCTCTAACAGTAAATGTATCAACAGAAATATGTTCATCTGGCTTCAAACTTTTCACGCATGCTTTGTCAAATCTTCCTGTAAACATAAAACATAATCTGATGTACCATTATCATGTGTTTTATTAGAAGCAATATTTAATGATGAACAAGAATATCATGAAGCATATTTTAGAAAGAAAACAAAAAGTCAAATTCATGAGATTACCAAATTGTATTATATATATATATATATATATATATGTCCAAGTTTTATTTTTTATTTATAAAAAAATAACATAGACGAATCCCTTGAAATTTTTAAAGGTATTATTAAAATTTATGAAATCAGATGAAATGTTCGTTTCTTTCACCTTATCTTAAATAAAATTCAATCCTCACGTCCTCAAGATTATTTTGTTTTGAATGTTAGGTCGCCAACTTAGGAGAAACTATAATTGTTAACATACTGTTGGTTTGAAGTAGTAAACGGAAAGATTAGTTGAAATCTTCTGTAGCCATTATTCAAATCTTGGATAACTAAAGTTGGGCAATCTATTAATCTTCGACCCTTTCAATTATTGAAATGAAGTTATCCCAAATCCAAGATGATATCTTTTAGGATATATCATCTGTTCGAGGCCCCACAAGTATAGATTATGCAAGTAAATAAGAAAGTATGAGTATCGATCTATAGGGAGTTACTAAATAATTATTAGGCTAAAATTATTCAATTATTTCGGCTGAACACTTAAATGTTAATTATTGAGAAATTAATTAATGAACGAATTACTAAAACTAATCATAAAACAAACAGAATAACTGCACAGCTTATGTAGTATGAGTTTGTAAAGAATAAATCAGATATATAAAAGGAAAGTTTCAAATTTAGTTTCGTAATCGACTTCTAATAATTCTCTTCTGATTCATTCAATAATCTTGATCCCTTGACTTTAAAGGAAACTAAATATAAATTATCTATGATTCTCTATCAAAATGTTAATGAAGTATTGTAGTTAAAATCAATCCCGTGACTCATGAAATTAATTAAAACCCATTAAGATTTTTATCGAGTTGGTAATTCCTCTAACAGATTTTTGCCTATATATATGTCTAAACCTATAAGTTCTTAATTTTAGTTTTCCACTACCAATTCACCTTTCGATTCTTCAACCGATAATTTCGACATAAATTATGTGAGGCTTAATACGTAACAAGTACAATAATACTTAAAACAAGAATCAATAGCCACGAATCAATTTTATTGAATAAAATCCAAAATCGAATTATGTAGAGATTCAAAAACTACATCCCATCTTTGAAACCTAACAAGAAATCTACTCACTCATGTTCATGTTCAATAAAATAAATACCAAATCAAGGATAATAGACATTAGAGGAGTAAGGAACGAAGAACCCAAGTGAGTCTTGGACATAAACATTAAAAAAAAAACAAGCCTAGAATGCATCTCTTCGTGCCTCTAGTCTACGTCTTTTTTGCGTGCGTCCAAGTCTCTCCAAATGCAGCAGCTACATTCGCGTGCATCAAACCTCGTCTGCATGCATGAGGTAGTCCTTCGTTGGTAAGGTTCCAAGTCGTGCATCTAGATCCCCTCCTGCGTGGGATAGTCGTCTGTGTCTAGTCTCCTCGCGTCAAGCCTTAGCAACTGCGTCCTTATCTAGCGTTCCTCGTACTGCTACTGCAGCGTGTGTTGATTCTCCAAATTAAAAACCCCCCACGTTAAAAACGTTTTAATGTCTCCAGTCCACAGTGTTTTGGACCTTTTGCTGCTTGCGTGTTTTTGAAAGGTTTTTTGCTCTCTACTGATTGGCTGCCTTTGCTGATGGTGTTTTGGGTCTGTCGTTTTGCTACTAACTTATTGTTGTGCTATTATTTTGTTCTTTTCTATTCACTTGCTGCAATGGCAACTTCTTAGGTCTAATTTGAAGCCAAACTTCGTACTTTTTACGAAGAAACTAGAAAAATAAAATAAATAACAATCTCAATGAAAATAAATAAATTAACCTAAAAATGCTACTAAAATGAATGAATGAATATGCAAAATGAATGCAAATTTGGCCTAAATACCTATATGAATTGGACTAAACAAATGCTCCCGAACCCGAAATTTTTCTTGTCCCTAAGCAAAATAAAGATTGAGAAAATATTTTCAAAGCTGCTCATCCAAGGAATTGTAAAAACTATAAATCTAAGCTCTCAAATTCACTTTTAGCCTTTCCATTCAAATCGTTCCCACCTTCATGATACAAGAAACTAAGAAATTACTCTAGCCAATATTCCTTTAACCTTTGATCAATTATGGAAAACCCTCATCTTGCAAGAAGCAAAGAAAACTAAAGTAGGTTCCACAACAACTTATAACCCAAGTATCTCATACATAATGATGATATAATTAATTAACCAATCCCATAGGCAAGACATCCTAACCTATCTCCACTAATGTAGTACTTATTATTGAAGGATCAATAGGTCTTACTAGTTTGTAATGGGGCTATTGGGTGTGTAATGTGGGTTTGAAACAAATAAAGGCAAAATAAAGGCTAAAAAAAATTGATAGATGATTGTTTAAAACATGCAAATGTAGAAAACATGCATAAATTCAATATGTTTTTTTTTCTTTTTTTCTCTTTTTCCTTTTGTTTTGTTTTTTTGGAATAAATAAGGAAATACAAATTTGAAATCTAAATATCTCAAATGATTACAAGCTCCCATCTTCTAATGCATTTAAATAGGCCTCGTTCATGTATAAACAACATCAAGTCCCCACAAATTAGGAAAACTTTCCCCAAACTCCTTTCATTGCATATTTTGGGGCTTCAAATTTCTCCTTTTCATAGTTGGGAACAAATAAACAACTCTTGTATGTGATTCTTTTTTTTCTTTTTTCTCTTTTTTTTGAATATATCAAAATTATACATATTCCAAAACATCACAAATCTTAAACAATCAAACAACATAAAAGGATAGAGGATTAAGGTCTTAGGCTCGGTTTAATTAAGGGTACCAAGAAAATTTCGGGTAATGTATAAGGCTCAAAAAGGGTTCCAAGGAAAATAAGGGTGAGTAAGCTAAAAGTCATTTAGGCTAGATAATAAAGAACGGTGCCTAAATCATTTCCTTCTTTAATAAATGCTAAGATTTCATCTCGATACGATTAGAAAGCTTGTTCTAGGATTGGTGAGATATCAACAAGTTAACAAATTGCCGAGAAATTTCTCTTTAAGTTTTCTAAACGTCTAACAAGAATTAGGAAGATCTCCAATTAAAAGAACATTAAAAAAAGCAAATTCCTAAGATTCTTGAGCCAATCAGGAACTTTCCAATCCATAACCCAATTTAAAAGTGGATTCAATTGCTCTTCAAAACAATTCCTATTCATCCATGGATAAGGCCGGATTTTTTTTGAATATATACCATGAATGAATAAGTAAATACCAATGCAAATAAAGAATTGCAAAAGAAGAACAAAACAAAAATTTTAGTCACCCCCCCAATTCAAAGTTATCAGTGTCCTCAATGTCAAATAAGCCAAATAATTCTCATCCATAAAATTTCACACAATGCACAATATAAATCAAACATGAAATTCAACTAAACCACACTCATTCATCAATTAAACATTACTGTAGAATAATAAAAGGAAGTTTAATGAGAACTTCCCTGGACCGTGACAGTGAGTGCGTTTCCAACCAAATCCTCTATTCATCCACAATCTTGAGTTGTTGTTCCTTCAAAAAAAATTGAGAATAATTAACTTGAGATTGGAAAAATGGAAGCATTGTACTAAAAATAAATAAATGAGTCAAAAAGAAAAGGAAAGAAAATTGGGTTGCCTCCTAACAAGCTCTTGTTTAAAGTCTATAGCTAGACTTTGAATTCTTCTCTCAAGGCTTTGGACTAGAAAGGGAGTAAGATGTCCCTTTTTCAATTTGAGCTCCAACAATATATGGCTTTAAACATTGTCCATTGACCTTGAAAATTCCAACTATTGCTCCGTAAGGAAAAACCTTCACCACTTGAAATGGCCCCAACCATTAAGACTTTAACTTTCTAGCAAATATTTTCAGTCTTGAATTGAAAAGTAGCACCAAATCTCCTTCTTTGAATTCCCTCCTTACCAAGTTCTTATCATGCCATCTTTTAATTCGTTCCTTGTAGATTCTGACACTTTCCTAAGCGTCATGTCTTAACTCTTCCAACTCATTCAGGTGCAACAGTCTTTTAGCACCTGCTTCTTTAAAATCCATATTCAGCTTCCTTATTGCCCAATAAGCTTTATGTTCAAGCTGCACCGGAAGATGGTAAGACTTATCAAAAATCAGTCTATATGGAGTTGTCCCTATAGGGGTCTTATACGCTATCCTGTATGCCCACAGAGAAATCCTCGATAGATTCTACAATCACATTCTCTGCGCCTTTCTTGTCTTTTATCTCCAAATCAAATTCTTGAAGGAGAAGTATCCACTGTATCAGCCTTGGTTTAGCTTCTTTCTTTGCAAGTAGGTACCTAATAGCAGCATGATCTGAATAGACAATAACTTTTAAGCTAACTATATAGGACCTAAACTTGTCCACCTCAAACACCATAGCTAGGAGTTCCTTTTCAGTAGTCGCATAGTTTAATTGTGCATCATTGAGCATTTTACTTGCATAATAGATAGCGTGAACTACTTTATCCTTCCTTTGTCCAAGCATAGCTCCTATAGCAAAATCGGAGGCGTCACACATAATTTCAAATGGTAGAGACCAATCCGGCGGCTGAAGAATTGGAGCAGAAACTAAGGCTTCTTATAACCTGTGAAAAGAATTAAAAAAGGCATCATCAATCACAAAGGGACATCATTATTAAATAGATTTGTCAATGGTTTAGCTATTTTAGGAAAATCTTTGATAAATCTTCTATAAAAACCAACATGCCCCAAAAAACTTATGACTTCCTTAACCGAGGTAAGTGGAGGTAAATTTGATATCACTTCAGTTTTAGCCTTGTTCACCCCAATCCCTCGATTAGAAACAAGATGACCAAGTACTATCCCTTCTTACACCATAAAATGACACTTTTTTTAGTTTAATACAAGGTCTACTTCTTCACACCAACTCAAAACTTTTCCAAGGTTAGATAAAAATGAATCAAATGAAACCCCATATACTGAAAAATTGTCCATAAAAACTTTCATAATTTCCTCAATGAAATCAAAAAAGATTGCTATCATGCACCTTTAAAAGATAGCTGGGGCATTACACAGATCGAACGGCATCCTTCGATAAGCAAAGGTACCATAAGGGCATGTAAATTTCAGTTTTCTTTATCGTTAGGGTGAATGGTAATTTGGAAGAAACCAGAATAGTCATCCAAATAACAGAAGCAATCATGATTAACTAGTCTCTCTGACATTTGATCAATAAAGGGTAAAGAGAAATGATCCTTAAGGGTGGCTTTATTTAATTTCCTATAATCTATATACACACGCCAACCTGTTATAGTTCTAGTTGGATTCAGTTCATTATTATGATTTCTTAACATTGTCATACCTTCCTTTTTATGGACACAATGGACCAAGCTTACCCTTGTACTATCAGAAATTGGATAGATAATTCCTGCAACTAGAAGTTTATGCTCTTCTTTCTTCATGACCTCCTTCATATTTAGGTTGAGCTTTCTTCGGTATTTCCAAACTGGCTTTGCATCTTCCTCCAAATTGATCCGATGCATACAAAATGCTGGACTTATTCCCTTCAAGTCTAAAATTTGGCAGCCAATCGCTTTCCTATACTCTCTTAAGACCTTCATTCAATCTGCACAGTACTCTAATTCGCATTAACAATGGCTAGATAAGTACTATTGATTCCTAAAAATTCATACTTGAGATTGGAGAGTAGGGGCTTTAGTTCAACTGTTGGCAGCTCATCTTACTTCAAATCTAGTACAGTGACATGTTCTGACTGCACAAGTTGTGCTGATAGCGTCTGCAACAACTCTGAAATTTCTGGTTGATGGGTTCTTACTGAAATTGAATGCACTAGAAAATTTTCCAACAAATCATCAGGTTTAGACTTCCTAAATTGACTTCTAACTTCCTCATCATCTCTATCAACTTTGAGACATGAATCTCCCTCATCTTTTTCCTTAATTTCCTTTCCTAAATTAAATTTTACTTTTTCCTCCCTAACTTTCAATGTCATTCTCCCATTCTTGACATCTGTAATAGCTCCTGCTATAGCAAGAAAAGGTCTCCATAAGATAATGGATATATTTGTATCTTCTTCCATCTCCAAGACCACAAAATCTACTTAGATAAAGAAATTCCCTACTTTCAAAGGTATATTTTCTAAAATCCCTTTAGGGTATTTGATTGACCTATCAGCTAGTTGGAGGGAAATTGTAGTGGGCTTAAGTTCTCCTAGATCAAGTTTTTGACATATAGAAAGAGGTAAGAGACCTAGACTTGCACCAAGCTCGCATAAAGCCTTACCAATGTTTATGCTCTTTGTTGTTTCGTAGCTTTTTGGATCGCCTTAGCGGTCTTTTCAATTTCTGGATCAAATAACAAGTTTTTTGCACTATGAGAATGTCTCATATATAGAAGGAATCACCTGCAATTCAAAAATCGAAAAGAATACTCTGAGTGAAGAAATAAGCTATGAGAAAAAGTAAATAAAATGAAAAAATAACAAAATGATAATGAAAAATAAATGGCCAAAGTAACCAAATAATTGGTCGACTAATATTGCCTAAAGGAAACTCCCCGGCAACGACGCCAAAACTTGTCCGAGATCCCGCAAGTACGAGTCACGCAAATAAATAGGAAAGTATGAGTATCAATCCACAGGGAGTTACTGAACAATTACTAGGCTAAAATCATTCAATTATTTGGGTTGATCACTCAAATGTTGATTATAGATAAATTAATTAATGAACGAATTGCTAAAACTAATCCTAAAACAAACAGAATAACCACACAGCTTATGCAACATGAGTTTATAAGGAATAAATCAGATATGTAAAAGGAAGGTTTCAAATTTGGTTTCATGATCGACTTCTAATAATTCTCTTCTGGTTTATTCAATAATTTTAATCCCTTAACTTTGAAGGAAACTAAATCTAAATTATCTATGATTCTCTATTGAGATGTCAAAGAAGTATTGTAGTTACAATCAATCCCGACTTTGTAATATCTCGTTTCCCTTACGAAGGGTTAGAACCCTAAAATTTGGTGCACATGAGCTTAGAACCCTAAAAATTAAATTTTATACCGGTTTGTGAGTGATTGACTATTCTAGTATGCTACCTTCGCGGGCACGGACTCGGAAATCAGCGTCGATGTCGGGTTCGAGTCTTGCAAAAGTGGGGTGCTACAGACTATTGGGGCTCATGAAATTAACTAAAACCCATTAAGATTTTTATCTAGTTGGTAATTTTCTCACAGATTTTTGCCTATATCTAGGTTTAAACCTACAAGTTCTTAATTTTGGTTTTCCACTACCGACTTTCACCTTTCGATTTTTCAACCGATAATTTCGACACAAATTTTGCTAGGCCTAACACATAACAAGCACAATAATACTTAAAACAAGAATCAATTTTATTGAATAAAATCTAGAATTAAATCATGTAGAAATTTGAAAACTACATCCCATCTTTGATCTCTTGTTCCTGTTCAACAAAATAAATATCAAATCAAGGATAATATATGTTAGAGGAGTAAGGAATGAAGAACCCAAGTGAGTCTTGGACATAAACGTAAAAAAAATAGGCCTAAAATGCATCTCTTCGTGCCTCTAGTTTGTGTCTTTTCTGTGAGCGTCCAGGTTTCTTTAAACTTAGCAGCTACATTTGCGTGCGTCAAGCCTCGTCTGCGTGTGTGAGGTAGTGTTGGAGTTATGTAAATATAGTGCCCTGGAAAGCAAGTGTATTTACATATAACTTTATCTTCTTCAGTTACAGTTTTGTAATGAAAATATTTATTATTAATAAAACAAAAGAGTTTGGTTTTATCT
>JAOTAZ010000003.1:18759696-18772192 GCA_025629785.1 Erythroxylum oxycarpum
TTCAGCCAGCAATTCAGCGCCTCGGGAATGGGCCATCAGTCAGGGCTCACCTCCCGGGGCAGTTGGGCTCCGAGAGCGGGGTCCGACAAGCCTGATGAGGGAGAGAAGGGAAAAGGCCGGTGGGAAGAGGTTATGTCGGGTTCGAAGGGTCAGCTGTGTAAAGTTTTTCAAGGAATGTTTGGGCTAGTCATCTGATACAAATTGGATCCAAACTTACATAGCCATCTACGTCTCGAAGGGAGTTGCAATGTAGTTTCCGTCTTCGGCGTGTAGTGACCGCATAGTAATATTTTGTGTTTCGGTCCCCTTGAGCTATCCATTGACATCTAGATTTTTTATGCCAGGATAGTTCCTCTTGAACGAGGACTTGTTCAAGCTCATGTTGTATATACGTCTGCAGGTCTCGTAAAGAATCAAAGTCCTCTTCTTCCAAAGTTTTTTGAATGCCACTTAGACGCGCCATGAGTCTCTTTTTACGCTGAAAAATGTTACCAAAAGTAGAGGAATTCCACTACTGAAGTTCGTCCGCCAGTTTCCTGAGCGCACTAGAAACTTTCGTCAGATTAGGATTCCAATTGTCTTTTACAGTTTGGACAAATTGGTCGTGGGTCAACCAGGCAGCTTGAAATCTGAAAGCCCGAGGGGTAGGGGAATTCGGTGTAGGTTGGATTAAAGTCACGAGGAGAGGTCGGTGATTAGACTTAAGAAATGGAAGGTAGGTAATTATCGTGTTTGGGAATGAAGTCAACCCAGGGTTAGAACAGAAAATAAGATCAAGTCTAGCGTGAATCTGACCTCTCCTCTAGGTGAATTTGGGTCCTATAAACCCAAGATCCTGGAGGTGGCAGCATTGCATACAATCCCGGAATTGAGTGCTCACACTAGAGTAGAGTCTGAAGCTGCCTCGTCGATCTTTTCTTTCTAATTTGGCATTGAATTCCCCACCCAATAACCAAGATTTAGTGGTAACACGAGCAATTTGACGTAGATGTTTCCATAGGAAATGCTATAGCGGGTATGTAGGATTGGCACAGATGGCAATGAAGTCGAAAGAGGTTTGCGCCCAGTTAATGTTGACATGAATAAATTGACGATGAGCTAACATAATTTGAATGGTAATGTCGATATGCCATAAAAGCCAAATGCCTCCGGAGAACCCATCAGCCTCCACTCTGAAGGATTGATCAAAACCCAATTTCCTGATAATCTTACATGCGCGTACTCCACTAATGCATGGTTCTACCAGTACTACAAGGATCGGTTTATGAATCCGGATGTAATTCTTGAGAATTCTCTAAAAGGTCTTGCCTCCAGCCCCTTGGCAATTTCATATAAATATTGACATAAAAAAGGTCGAGAAGGAAGGTAGTTTCTAGGAGGCGTGTAAGCCAACCAAGTCGTTAGTCTGTTCCTCATCAGAGGAAGTCACAGTATGCGGTGCTGTCTCATCCATTAGAGAGTCTATGATAATGGTGTCATGATTATCCGAGGTTAGATTATCATGAAGGCTTGGTGGTCTAGAAGGGGGCAGGAGATGTTTGGTGGTTAGTGGGGAGGGAAGTAATGCGTCGTCATTTACATACTCCTCCATTTGACCACAGTTCGTATCTTCATTCATAGGAATGGCGAGAGAGCTACCGTGGATGATTAAATCATGGTGGGAGGGTATAGAAATAGCCACGTGGTTGATGGTTGAGTGTCAGATCCTTCAGGCCTTTTACCCAGTTCAGAATGGCGTTGGGCTTGTTTAGTTAGGTTTATTTGGTTTTGGGAGGATCTGGCTTTGTCTATAGAGGACCCAGCCTGGTGCACACTCGGCCCATGATGAAAGGCCCATTCCTGTGATGACCCCGTCCATTTGTTGTGCGTCTTATATGTCGTCTACTATGGAGGGACTAGGTTGGAACGATTTGGGTACGCGTTTGGAAGGTTCTTTATCGATGGGGACTGATGTGGGTTGAGGGAGGGAGCAACGTTTTCAGCCAACGCCTGGTATCTCAAGCCTGGGGATCCCTCTAGGCTATCTATTTTACGCCTATTTCGTCCTGCTAGCGTGCCGTTGGATGTAAGATGGCTCTGTCTTTGGACTTGAATCTAGGGGTCGTAGGCTATGTTGTGAAGAGCAGTTGACGTTAGAGATGTACGTATAATCGTTGGGGTATCAGTTGGTTGGTGTTGAGAGGGATCGCCTGGTGCCGAAGGGGCAGAAGTCCAAGAGGTGCAACTCACGGTCTCATGTCTAATCCGCCCTCACTCAAAGCAAATAGGAGGAAGGCCTTCATATGCGACTTTGATTCGTTCTCTTTCCAATTCCACTATAGATCGGAGGGGTGACTTGAGATCGATTTCTACCGCTACCCTTGCATATCGTCCTCACTGTGATTGTTGTGTGGTTGCGTCGATTTTAACTATACGTCCGATTATATTTTCGAGCGCTCGCAGGATAGATGGGTGGTAGTGAGGGACTAATAACTGGGGAAATCGAACCCAAGTAGCCACATGTGATACTTCACCGAAGGAGGGTTGGAAGTTAGGATTTTATGGCTAAACGGATAGGGCATGTCCCAAGATCACCCACGACCCTTTTGTTAGAGCGTTGAGGTAATCTTCTTCCTGCACGAAATTGATCAAAAGGAAGTCATTACCCAAATCAATAATTTGCATAAGACCAGTCAATTTCCACATAGCATAAAGTCTGAGTTTGAGCATGTTAAAGCCGATACGGCCACCCAAAAGCTTGACAATGACTGCATTTTCCCAACATTTGTCTAGTCGTCCTTTAAGGGAGTTGGACAATTCAATTCTCAGTCCAAATTCTCCTTGAACCATAGTGACGTCTCCCTCTTCAATTTCCACAGGATCTTCATTTGGCCAGGCTAAAGCTCCAGCAGCTTCAGGGACTTGGTTACTAGTGACTGCGGCACTGTAACTGTGTGGAAGAGTAGTCGGAGCAGTAGGAGAAGGGGGTGGGTCCTCCTCCCTTTCGTGTATTTGGACTTTCTTGATGGCGTGTTCGACAGTGTCAAGTGAGTTAAGATCATCTCGTGAAGAATCCGATCATTGCCAGTTTAGAGCGTTTTCCATGATTTTCAAAGCTTATTTTTCTAGATTCTATTCAGTTTAATTTAATAACCTATTCATATAAAAACTAGCTAATTTATTAGAGAACTAGCTAATTTACCATTGAATCAATCGAAGTTGGTTAGTTCTTCAACCATCTTTACTTTTACTCTTTATTTTTGGAAACTGCTACTCCCTCTATAACCCACAAACAAACTTTACTATAAGTACTGAGTAGAGGTAATCATGAATTAGTAGAAGTCAGCCAACAGCATACAGCATGGCAACATAATTGTGGCCACTAATTACCTTTTTTAGTATGAATATATGCAACAACTTTATTGTCTCTCGACCCACTCCCACTGCTACCCCTTAACCTAACATACTACTCCTCCATCTCCAACCTTCATTGCTTCCCATAATTCGACATTTACCCTTACCCAAACTGAATACACCAGACAATAGAAAAAACCTTTCCCATCCATGAGACAAATACCTTGACAATCTAACTACAAACCCAAAAATCCCTAAAATCAAACCTAGATGCATCAACATAAGACTCAACAGACTTCCCACCTTTGAATGATGTAAAAGAGCCCAAAGCATAAGAGCAAAGACTGAAAACGACTTAGTCTTCCATGGTAAGGGTGGATGTTGACAATCTGGGAAAATTAAGGCATGTGGCCTCTAATTCTGAAGGACCCTTTTGTGCTCCATTGGAGGTATTGAGAAATGGTATATTGAAATGGAAATCTTTTGTAAAGGATTTCTTCTTAGACAAGAGATTAGCATTTCCTTTAGTGAATTCATGGGAAAATGTGGCTTGGAGAAATATAAGCCTATTGAATGTAATGGTGAATGAAGATGAATTGTTCATTTTTAAGTTCAAATATGAGGAGTATGCTCAAAAGTTTATTAAGGCTAACCGCTGGCATATTCACCGGCATCTAATACTACTGAAAGTGTGGCATCTTGGAGTGAAACTGGATAGAAAGAAATTGAACAAAGTCCCACTTTAGGTGAATTTCCATAAGGTGCCACTGGAATATTGGATGGCAGAGGGGTTGAGCTACATTGCAAGCAAGGTTGGCAAGTTGTTGGGTATGAATGAGAATACAACTCTAATGAGAAGGTTTGGTTTTGCTAGAATCTGCATTGATGTGAATATTACTGAGCAATTACTAGAAAACCTAAAGATAATGAAACTAATGGAAGATAGAGATTTTTTTTAGAATTAAAAATTCATTAAATAATAGAGAAGATTACATCTAGAGAGGGTCTCTCCTGTGTGGGACAGATCCACTTGGTTCACTGAGTACAGTTAAGTTAACAAAAAACAACGATGTTCAACAAAATAAGGCATATCATTTAACAATTAGGGTATAACGATCTTTGCCTTCCTCAAATCTTTGACTATTACTCGATTAGGGAAGATGAGAGATGACGGTCTGATGGCGATGCTTGTGGTGGCTCCATGGATCAACTTCTTCTCAATTCTTCGCTCAAATAAGTACTCTTCTTAAGTAACAAACTCTATCTCAGACAACCTTTAGTGATTTGGGCATTTTATACTTCACTAAGAATTTTCGGAGGAAGGAGAAGACTCTCTGAGGGTTCAGCTCTTCGGAGGCAAGCCAATGAGGGAGATCACAACTTAGGGCAGTAGTGATTCCCTACTTTATATCCTTTCTCGAATTCATTCTTCAACTAAACTCTATAGTCATTTTGGGTATGGCTAATCCAAGCTCTACTCATCAGGGTTTGATTTTCTTAAAGAACTACAGAGACTTCAGAGTCTAGCCAGAAAGGGAGAACGGAAAGGAGATCTCATCCACGAAAAAGGCACGTGATTCAAAGATTTTTAGATCTTCCTTTCTTTTCCTTGAAAACTTCCCTGTTTAAGCATTTATCCGTTGATGAAAAGGGTAAGGATGAATAGCATAAATCTTCAAGCAATGTTTAACCCAAAAAGGGGGAGTAATTCCAGGTGAGTTAGTACCGAACAACCTTATTATTTCCTTAGATATTGCGAAGAATAATCTGCTTGTATAATTATAGGGAAGATAGAGAGTTGGTTGAAGACAATGTGATAATTTCTTACATATGGAAACCAAGAAGAAATGAGGGAAGGAGGAAGTTGAAAATAAAGGATAAAAAGGAAGAACAGCAGGGAATGGAGAAATTAGCAGTGAATGTGGTGGAACAAATAGAAAAAAGTGAACTAGATATGCAACAAAAAGAGTCAGTTCTAGTGTGTAAGAATAAACCAGTTGATAAGGAGAATTTGAATGAAGCACACGAGGAAGGGGAGATGGTAAACTAGGAACAATAAAAAAGGGAAGAAGTAGAAGCATGCACAACAATAGAAGACACAAAAAAAATGAGGAAATCACAAAGCAACCAAGTGAAACAGAACATAACAGTAAGGAGATGAAAATGTCTGGAAAGGAGGAGATGAAAGAATCTCAAGAGGAAGGGATGGTAAAGACTAGGATCAAGAACATAGTATCAGAACACCTATTTAGGAGAAAGGGGAAACTTCTGGGGTAAAGTTAAACACAAAAAAAACCCCCACTTAGAGAAGGTAGGAAAATTAGGAAAAAAAGATTGGAAAAAAAGAAGAAATGATGAAGGGAATCATATGGAATATAAGGGGTTTAAATAACATAAATAAGCAACTTGCTATCAAGGATTATATGAAGAATAGCAAGGTAGATTTGGTTGGTCTATTGAAGACCAAAATAAAGGAAGAGAATTTGGGAAAATGTTTGTGGTTTTTAGGCAAAGAACGGAGAATAATAACAAATCAATCTAGCCATCACTATGGGAGAGTAGTATTTTACTATAATTTTTCTAATATTGAAGTTATTAAATGGAAATACACTGCTTAGGTAATTCATAGAGAGATTAGCATAAAGAAGGACAACACAATATTAGACATCTCAGTAGTATATGCTTCCAATTATGGATTTCAAAAAACACCCCTATGGGAGGAAATTTTCAATATCCACAAAAATTCGATGGCACCCTAGGTAGTGGTGGATCATGTCAATTTTATTTTGTACTCAAATGAATTTATGGGTGGTAAGAAATGGTCTCAGCAAAAGGGAACCAAACTCTAAAGATTGGTTGTTGTAATTAGGTTGACAAATTTGAAGGGAATTGGGCAATTGTACACATGAAGTAATAAGAAATTCGAGTAATGATTTCTTATAAAAAAACTTGATCGATATATGGTGCATGACAAGTGGTTGCAGCAATTTCCACTGAGTATAGTCAAATATGATGATCCAACTGCGTCAAACTACTACTCTATGTTGGTTCAGATAGTAGGCCAAGATGTAATTAGAAGAAGCCCTTTCAAGGTGTTTAATCATCTAATGAGGCTACTAAAGTTCAAAAAAGTAGTGAGTGAGGGATCAAAAAAAAGGTGCATGGTACTAAAGCTTACCAAAGAAGAAATGAGGAAAGGAAGTAGTGGAAAGTAAAGGATAAAAAAGAAGAAAAACAGGGAATGGAGAAATTAGCAATGAATGTGGTGGAATAAATAGAAAAAAATTGAACTAGATATGTAACAAAAAGAGTTAGTTCTAGTGTGTAAGGATAAACTAGTTGATAAGGAGAATTTGAATGAAGCACAAGAGGAAGGGGAGATGGTAAACTAGGAACAAGACAAAAAGGAAGAGGTAGAAGCAAGCGCGACAATAGAAGACATAAAAATGAGGAAATCACAAAGCAACCAAGTGAAACAGAACATAACAGTAAGGAGACAAAAATGTCTGGAAAGGAGGAGATGAAAGAAACTCAAAAGGAAGGGGTGGTAAAGACTAGGATCAAGAACATAGCATCAGACCACCTATTTAGGAGAAAGAGGAAACTTCAGTGGTAAAGTTAAACACACAAAAAAACCCCCCATCTAGAGAAGGTAGGAAAATTAGGAAAAAAAGATTGGGGAAAAAGAAGAAATGATAAAGGGAATCATATGGAATACGAGGGGTTTAAATAACATAAAAAAGCAACTTCCTATCAAGGATTATATAAAGAATAGCAAGGCAAATTTGGTTGGTCTATTGAAGACCAAAATAAAGGAAGAGAATTTGGGAAAATGTTTGTGGTTTTTAGGCAAAAAACGAAGAATAATAACAAATCACTTTAGCCATCACTATGAGAGAGTAGTATTTTACTATAATTTTTCTAAGATTGAAGTTATTAAATGGTAATACACTGCTTAGATGATTCATGGAGAGATTAGCATAAAGAAGGAAAACACAAGATTAGACATCTTAGTAGTATATGCTTCCAATTATGGATTCCAAAGAACACCCCTATGGGAGGAAATTTTCAATATCCACAAAAATACGATGGCACCCTAGGTAGTGGTGGATCATGTCAACTGTACTTTGTACTCAAATGAAGTTATGGGTGGTAAGAAATGGTCTCAACAAAAGGGAACTGAACTGTAGAGATTGGTTTTTGTAATTAGGTTGATAGATTTAAAGGGAATAGGGCAATTGTACACATAGAGCAATAAGAAATTCGGGTAATGATTTCTTATGAAAAAAACTTGTTCGATATATGGTGAATGACAAGTGGTTGCAGTAATTTCCACCGAGTATAGTCAAATATGACGATCCAACTGCGTCAAACTACTGCCCTATGCTGGTTCAGATAGCAGGCCAAGATGTAATTAGAAGAAGCCCTTTCAAGGTGTTTAATCATCTAATAAGACTACCAAAGTTTAAAACAGTAGTGAGTGAGGGACTGAAAAAAAAAGGTTGTATGGTACTAAGGCTTACCAATTAACAATAAAGCTAAAGGAAGTCAAAGAGAGGCTAAATTATTTAAGTAAACAACACCCAATCATATATTAAAAGGAGAAGCAAGATGCCTTGAAGATGCTTCAGGAATGCTAGAGAAGAATAATGCTAAAATTAGAAGATGTAAGGCTAAAACAGGAGGAAGCAAAAATGATAAGAAAGTATAATGATGCACTGCAAAACTATGAAGAGCTAGTTAGATAAAAGTAGAGGATACTGTGGCTAAGAGATGGGGAGAGATGCATCAAACAGTACACAAATTCAATAAAAGTGAGGAGGAATATAAATATCAATGTAGTGTTGTTAAAGAGAGATTAGACACAAGTCCAAGGTTAGAAGAACCTCCAGGATCTCATCTTTAATCGCTTTGGTGAACAATTTAGGCAAAATGGAAATTTTGAACAAATTCTAGAAATAATCTCAAGAAAGCTTAAAAAGATATCACAATTTAAAAATGATGAATTAATAAGGGATGTGAAAGAAGAAGAAATCAAAGCAACACTTTTCTCAATGAACAAGAAGAAATCAAAGCAATACTTTTCTCAATGAACCCAGATAAAGCACCTAGGCCTAATGGATTCAATGGGAGGTTTTTTTTTAAGAACATTAGGATATACTAAAGAAAGAAGTGGTTGAAGTAGTTAAATAATTTTTCTAGAGTGGTAGATTACTCAAAAAATGGAACAAAACCTACATATGTTTAGTCCCTAAACTCACTAATGCTAGTAAGAAAGAGGAGTATAGGCCTATAACTTGTTGCAACATCCTATGCAAACTGATCACAAAAATCATTGCAAATAGGTTGAAGGAAAGCTAAAATAACATCATCAATCCCTCTTAGAGTGCGTCTGTGAGTGGAAGGACAATTGGAAACAACTTATTTATCTGTCAAGAATTGGTGAAAGGTTACAACAGGAAGGTAAGCAGGAGTAATTACATAATCAAGGTGGATTTAGCTCAAGCTTATGATACTATTAATTGGAGCTTTCTGATTAACACTCTAAAAGTTATGGGATATCCAAGGAAATTCATACAGTGAATTGAGGAGTGCATCACTTCTCCTTCTTTTGCAATTTTAGTAAATGGGGAGCCAACTTAATTTATAAAACTAAAGAGAGGCATAAGACGAGGATACCCTGTAACATCCCAGATCACTTGCTTACAGATATTGTCCGCTTTGGGCCTTGATCTAGCCAAGTCCTCACGGTTTTGCTTTTCCCGAGCCCTTTCCAGAACGTCACCTATCACAGAACTACTCTCACCCAAGTACATTTAACCTCAGAGTTCCGATGGGATATGGTGCATTAGGCCATGAAAAATGCGCTTTAATAGAAAGGTATCCGTACCCTTACAAGGCGTACTTTGTTCCCCTCTCCAACCATTATGGGATCTCACACTCTCCACCTCCTTAAGGCCCAACCCTCTTTGGGGTCCAGCCTAGCTGGCACAACGGTTCAAGTACCGGCTCTGATACCACATGTAACATCCCAGATTATCCGTTTACAGATATTGTCCGCTTTGGGCCTTGACCTAGTCAAGTTCTCACGATTTTGCTTTTCCCGAGGCCTTCCCAGGAGTTACCCATCCGAAAACTACTCTCACTCAAGCACATTTAATCTCAGAGTTCTGATGGGATTCAGTGCATTAAGCCATGGAAAACGTGTCTGTAAGGGAGAGGTATTTGTACTCTTATAAGGTGTACTTCGTTTCCCTCTTCAACCGATGTGGGATCTCATACTCAGTATCTCCAAATACAAAACAACACAAATCCCGCATCGGTTGGAGAGGGAAACGAAATACGCCTTATAAGGGTACGGATACCACTCCCTTATAGATGCGATCATTGTGCCAGTTAGGTTGGACCCCACAGAAAACTGGGCCCAAAGGGGGTGGAGAGTGTGAGATCCCACATCGGTTAGAGGGGGAAACGAAGTACGCCTTATAAGGGTACAGATACCTCTCCCTTACAAACGCGTTTTCCATGACCTAATGTACCGGATCTCATCGAAACTCCGAGGTTAAATGTACTTGGGGGAGAGTCGTTCCAGGATAGGTGACCTCTTGGGAAGGCCTCGGGAAAAGCAAAACTGTGAGGTTTGACTGAGCTAAGGCTCAAAGCGAACAATATCTATAAGCGGGTGATTTGGGATGTTACATACCCGATATCTCCTTATCTTTTTGCCATTGGCACAGAGGTACTATCTACCTTATTGGAGCATAAATCAACAATCTATCGAGAGCTTCAATACCACCAAGGTTGCAAAGGTATTAAACTAACTTATCATGTTTTTGTAGATGATGTTATATTATTTTACAAAGCATACAAAGATTCCATTGACACATTATTACAAGTTATGGAGTAATTCAAGAAACTATTAGGACTAAAGAGTAACCATGCCAAGAGTAGCTTCTACCTATTTGCTAACGCTAATCTAAATGCAGCATCAAGGGCAACTTAAATGGGAATGAAGAAAGGTACCATGCCATTTAAGTTTTTGGGAGTACCAATCTCACAGAGAAAGCTATTAGCTAACGATTGCAAGCCACTGATGGAGAAGTTTCATAAAAAAGTATGTCACTATTGCAAAAGATTCCTTAGCTATAGAGGGAGACTATAGATTGTTCAAATAATAATCGACTATCTAGCAAGTTACTGGACGAATCACATATCACTCCCAAAGAGTATTCTAAAGGAGATAGACAAAAAATTGAAGGACTTCATATGGAATGGACCTAACCAGCAGAAGGAAAGCTAAAGTAAGTTGGGAAGTGTTATGTCAACGTAAAAAGTAAGGGGGTTAGGAATTTGCTCAGGTAGACTACAACATAAAATTAGTTGAGCAAAAAAGTTGTGGTGGATATGTAGCAATAAAAAAAATTATTGAAGTGGGTGCACAAAGTATATATTTAGGGTAACAGCTTATGGAGGTTAAAAACGAAACAAAACATGACATGGCACCTAAAATAGATCCTGGAGACTAGAGAATGGATGCAAGATTTGATTGTGAGTAAAATAGGTAATGGCGAGAACACATTCTTCTAGTTTGACAACTACCATCGAAGAGGACCTTTGCATAGAGTACAGGAGCTCCAACATCTCAAATGAATGATCATCCCAAACACTAAAGTCTACAATTTCATCAACAACAATTAGTGGAAGTGGCCATTTCACAGCTACAGAGGAGCAGAATTGATAATGAACAATATGCCAATGATTCAAACAATAAGGAATGACGAGACAGTGTGGATAGTGAGCAGCAATAAGGTCTTTAGCACTAAATCCTACATAAAGCATTTACAAAAATGCCAGCAGGAAGAGTAAAGTGGAGTAACATGGTCTAGGAAGCAGACATCTAACCTATACATGCGGTAATCCTCTTGCTAGGAGTTATACAGAAGCTAGATACAAAAGACATATTGAAGTTTAATATTGAGTATCCAAACTATGAATTATGCAAATTTGAAAGAGATAGTGGACCATCTGCTGGTAAATTGTAGGTACACAAAACCAATATGGCAAAGGATACAAGCTAGGTTAGGAGTTCGATTACCAACTCAATAGTGGTAACTGGTAAGAAATGGTAAACTGAGTCACCAAATTGAATATGACCAAAAGTGCAAAGTTTTAAAGATATGCATTGCGAAAGTGGTGTATTTCATACGGCAGGAGAGAAATAGAAGACTTTTCAAAAGGGAAGCAAGAGAGTTGGAACAAATCTGCCAGAAAATAGTTCTACGTAGCCAGATTTCAATGCTAGTAAGAGGAGTAATAGATAACGTCTCCCTCAGCATTAAAACAACATGGAACTTTGAATAAGAGTGTTATAATGTGTAAACTGGATAACTGTAATTTTCTTACTCTTTAGTTAGAAAGAGGTCCTATCAACTTTTTGTAGTCTATATCTATATTGTAACCTGTTATGGATGTTTGTTATTTATTTTTAATTTTAAAAAATGACATAACGATTACCATCTTTGCTGTGAGAGTATGTTTGAGAAATGGGGGTGCTCCAATGGAGGTTGAATACTCGACCGATATGGAGAGGGAGGCGTGAACAAATGAAATACCAAAGGGGAGAAGAGAAATCTATATAAAGTGAGAGACTTGATTTGTTTTGAAACCCCAAAGGTTTTAGTAAATTACAAAAAGGTTTGAGTTGGAGTGTGACTATATTAGGGAAAAGCTAAAAGAAAAGAAAATAAGTGGAGCACAAAAAGGAGGACAAAAGTGGGGCTTGCATGTAGTGCCGAAGTAGCGTGATAAAGATTAAACACTAAAGAGTGATGAAGGAAGATGATATGAGTTTGGAAAAAAAGGAAGAAGCAGTAATGAACAATCTAGAAAAAAATCTAGAATAAACTAACTTTCCCAATTGAATTTTAATCATACGCGTGTACCTTTAATTAATTGATTGTAAGAATTTATAATAACAGTATGTTTTCTTTTTAGTCTGTAATTAATTGATTGTAAGAATTTATAATAACAATATGTTTTCTTTTTAGTCTTGACACAATGAATGTTTTATTTTAATAAAATTATGTCTTTTGTTTAACTAAACTAAATCAGTAGAAATTAAATTTTGAAATCAAGTTTAATACTTTATTGTTCAAAATAATAA
>JAOTAZ010000003.1:18773079-18789833 GCA_025629785.1 Erythroxylum oxycarpum
TTTGTAATTATAATGTCACACCGATTTGACCGGTGGTCAAATCGGTGACCAGTAAAGCCTCCGATTCGACGTCCAGTTCGGGTTTCAAAATCTTGCTTCAACAAGGAGCTAAGACATAGGAAGCCACTCTTGTGGGCTTCTTTATGGAAAAAAGACTTGCTTTTCCTATCATACAAGCATGGGCAACTAAGAATTGGAAGGGAAGAGGGCTCATGGAGGTAATGTTATCCGATAAGGATAATATAATTTTTCACCTTTTCTTCCAAATCGAAAGCTCTAAAGGTAATAGAAGAAGGTCCTTGGCATATTTCTCAACTTTCTTTATTCCTACAAAACTGGCATCCTGGTATGGAACTAAAGAAAATTAGAAGGAAGAGTATTCCCTTATGAGTGAACATCCACAATATTCCCTTGGAATATTGGACCACTAAGGGGTTGAATTTGTTGGCAAGTTATCTAGGAAAACCTTTATGTATGGATGAGAATACAGCTTTGAGGAAAATGGTAGGTTTTGCACGGCTATGTATTAGTATGGATATTACCAAAGAATTTCAAGATAGCACTCTTATTCTAAGACTAGTAGATGAAAATTCCCTTAGAGAAGATAAGGTTTTAGTAACCTATCATTGGAGACCATCTCTAAAGGCTCAAGGCAAGGAATGGAAACCTACAGGCAGAACCTTTCTCAAAGGGGATAATTGGGAAGTGATGGGGTTGGAGAAAGTTGAGCATGAGGACCAAAAGCGAAATGAGGCGACAGAGCAAGGGGAGGAGAACCAAGGGATGTTTCAGCCATCAAATGGACCTCTAGAATCTCAAGATCACATTCAGTTGGAGAATAATAATGAGTCAGCTCAACAGAGGGAGGAACAAATCATTAATACTGAAGAAGAATGCAACAGCTCTACTAACATTAGGTGTAATGAGTTGGTAACTAATGACCCCATTCCAAATGAAGGTGTTGCCACTAGTGAGCTAGCTAAACAAAGTCATCAAAGGGAAGATCAACTGAATGGTAGTAACCTAGAGGACAAAAATGAGCAAAATATGTCTAGGAAAAGTGTAAGGAGTGGTAGGAAAAGCTACAAAGGAAAAAATACTTGCCTATGACCTTGTTAGTATGGAATGTTCGTGGAATGAATAGTCCCTCCAAGCTCAATGCTTTAAGGGATTTTGTCCTAAAGGAAAAGCCTAGGGTTTTTTGTATGTTGGAAACTAAAATTAGAGAAGCAAAATTGAATAAATTGGCATGTCTTGGAAGCAATTGGCAGTTCATTACTAATCACCAATGTCATGCCTATGGTAGGATTATCATAGCTTTTGATGCTGAATTTTTGGAAGTAGATGCTTTAGATTTTGGACAGCAGCATATTCACACTATGATCTATTTCAAAATGGAAAATTCTCGAATTCTAGCTACCTTTGTCTATGGTTTCAACACAACTTTCCAAAGATTTGATCTATGGAACGACCTTAGACGGATTAAGCTGTTGGTTTCTCTCCCTTGGGTGGTGTGTGGTGACTTTAACACCACTGCTTTCAGGACAGAGGCAGAAGGTAATTACAACTTGCTCAACTACTCCCCTGATTTGTATGAATGCATGTAGGAGGTGGAATTGATAGATCTGAAAATAAAGGGACACCTCTTTACATGGTCCAATAAGCAAAACTCTATTCAGCACATCAGGAAAAAACTAGATAGAGCTTTGGTTAATGAGGAATGGCTCTCTACCTATCCTAGAGGCACTGCAAAATTTCTGAATCCTGGTATCTCTGATCACACTCCTATAAGAATTGATTTCTTTCTTGTTCACTACTTCCAGATTGTTCCACCCTTTTAGATTCAACAATTTCCTAGCAAGTGTAGATGGGTTTCAAGAAGCAATATCAAAAGGGCTAGAGCATAAGTGTTATGGGACTAAGCAGTACTTATGCATTTAGAAGCTTAAGGCTATTAAACAAGAATTGAATATTCTTAACAGCAAGAGAGGCAAGAACCTCACTAAGGAGCTTGACATGTCAAGGGAGAAGCTCAACTCTATTCAGAATTCACTGGCAGGAAACCCATCAGATGGAAATCTAGCTATGGAGGAAAAGGCAGCCCTTAAGAAGTACTTGGAGGTGGTGGATAATCAATGCTCTTTATAAAAACAAATAGCTAGAGTAAATTGGTTAAAGGATGGTGATAGATGCACGAAATTTTTCTTCAATTCTTTGTTAACCCGTAGGAATATTAATAGAATTTTCTCTATTAAAATTGAAGATGGAGTGGAAGTGTATGGACAGGAAGAACTTGCTAAAGAGGCTACGGGGTTCTATAAAAATTTACTGGGCGCAAAGGCCACTTTACTATAGCATAATCATGATCTTGCACAATACATCATTGCCAAAATTCCTAAGGCTGAAAATGCTCGACTATTAAGACTTTCCTCTAATAAGGAGATTGAGAAGGTTGTTTTCAGCATGAATGGTTCTAAAGCTTCGGGTCTAGATGGTCTGAATGGATTTTTCTATCAGAAAGCATGGTCTAGTCTGGGGAGGGGGGGAGACAGTTAAGGAAGCAATCCAAAAATTTTTCCTGAAAGGGGTCTCACTGAAGGAAATCAACAAGACTTATCTATGTTTGATCCCTAAGAATTCCAATCTAGAAACTTGGAATGCCTACAGGCCTATTTCATGTTCAAACTTCCTTTATAAGATCATTGCAAAAATTTTGGCTAATAGGATGAAAGAGGTTCTTAAATTCCTCATCAGTGAGAATCGAGGAGCTTTTCTGGCCAATAGAGATATAGGAGATAATATCCTATTAGTGCAGGAGCTTCTTAAAGGTTACAATCAGAAGAGAGGTTCCTCAAATTGCACTATTAAGATTGATTTAAAGAAAGCTTTTGATAGTGTTAATTGGTGTTTCCTTCTACAAACATTGGAGGTAATGAACTTTCCCTTAAAGTTCATATAATAGATTCAATAATGTATTTCTATTGCTTCCTATGGAATTTTGATTAATGGATGCCCTACGGAGATGTTCAAAGGCAAGAAGGGGCTTAGGCAAGGGGATCCTCTATCCCCATACCTATTTATGATTTATATGAAGGTTCTTACTCAGCTCCTAAAGTACAATACCACTTCGGATCTTCAAATTCCACTCGAAATTTAAGAAAATTTTACTAACTAGTTTATGTTTTGCAAATGATCTTATTCTCCTAAGCATGGCTAATGTCCACTCATTCTCTTTATTGATGAAATCCCTCAATCTCTTTAAGGAGATGTCGGGGCTATGTGTGAATCAAAGTAAGAGCTTCCTCGTCCTCTCCAAAAGTGCTTCTTAACTCTTAAATATTTTGTCTCAACTTACTGGAATGGAAGCAAAAGATCCTCCCTTGCTATACTTGGGAATTCCTATCTCTTCAAGGCGACTAATGTTTTGTGAATGCATTCCTTTGATTGATAAGATTCAGAAAAGATTGGGGGCTTGGGCAAATAGAGCCCTATCCTACGGAGGGAAAATAAAACTTCTGAAATATGTGATTTTGTCCATGAACTCCTACTGGTGCTCCTATATTTTTCTTTCAAAAGGGCTGATCAAAACAATTGAAAAATGATGAAACAATTTTTATGGGACAAAAGGAATGGCGAAAGAGGATTAGCAAAAGTTAGTTGGAAGACAATTTGCAAACCAAGAGAAGAAGGAGGGTTAGGCCTGGATTCTTTATTCAGCAAAAGCAAACTTCTCACTTCTAAGTGAATTTGGAAACTTCTCAGTGATAAAAAGACCATGTGGACTATTTGGATCTATTACTATATAATAAAAGGAGGAAGTTTGTGGGCCCTTAAGCCCAAAAATAGCTACACTTGATTTTTTAACCAACTACTCAGATTAAGAGAGGATATTTTTCAAAATATTCAATGTCGGATTGAGACAGGAGATGAAATTTCTCTATGGTATGACAATTGGACAGGGAATGGTGCATTAATTCATAATCACTTGGCCAGATCTCTACTAATTCGATTTCCTAAGGATTCAAAGCTTCAAGCAATTATCAGTAATGGGAATTGGACCCTCCACCCAGCTGAGATAAGATTGTTATCCCTGCCTCAATTTAGAAGCCAGGGGGAGAGGGATATTTACTTGTGAAAAAGAATTCCTATTTCAAAAATCACTACAAAAGATGTAAGAAGAATGAGGGAGAGGTCTGCTGATCTTGTTGGATGGAATAAGTTGATATGGAACAAGGTTCTTAGACCCAATATGAGCTTCCTGCTCTGGCTCATTATGCTGAGCAGACTAAGCACTTTGGATAGGTTAAATTTCGTAACCATTCTTAAGACCTGTATATTATGCAAGCAGGAGGATGAATCTAGAGATCATTTATTCTTTGACTGTAGGTTCTCAAAGGATGTGTGGGCAAAGATCTCTAAGCTAAGCTTTCTTGATTACTCCAATGGAAGTATTACAGCTATCCTACTGGACATCCCTTACTTGCAGATGACTAAACATGAGAAGGAAATCTTGTTATTATTGGTTGCTACATGTGCTCAGGTTACTTGGAATGAAAGAAATGGTAGAAGATTTAGAGACCAATCTAACTCTCTCACTTCTATCATTGAACTCACTACTACAAGCATCAGGGAACACCTGATCATCTATCAGTTCATCCGACACTGTAGTGGTAGACTGACCAATATTTGGAGATTATAGCCTACATGAATTCCTAAAGTTATAATATGCTACTAAAGGAAATCTCACAACTCTTTACTCGCAGAACCCATATCTCAGTACTTAGGATCTATATAGCATTCAAGGAAGAAGAAGTACCTGGATCCACTATCATCTGTTGTGAACTGTTCCCACCTCCAACAAAGATAACCCAGCTCGCTTCCTTCCTATACGACTTCACAGGATCTGACAAGATCAACTTATCAACTCTCTAATGAGAGAATTAGCAGAAGGAGTAGCGAAGGGTAAGAAAAGGAGTATCAGGATCCTACCTAGTTGGCTTTCCAAGATGGGTTCACCGTTCGCCAAAGCCACAATGAGATCTGTCTCCCCGCCAAAATTCGAAGAAAACAAGTCATACTTTGGAAAGTTTCAATCTCTAATCGATGATGAAAGGGCCAGTACCTTTCAATTTTTGTTGTCGCATGTCAATAAGAGAGGGGCATGCCTACGTCGGCAAATCCTTCGTCGACAAAGTTCCTCGATTCGTCACTTAACCAACGCCAACCCTAATCGGGTAATGCCTGGAAGTCTCCGTAAAGAAAGGGATCGTTTTACTCTTTTGGTTTGAGAGTTGGAATGCGTCATCGTTTGTTATCTTAGTATAATGAGAGCACACTATCGTTTTGTTTTTCTATGTAATGGGAGCAAATGGTTTTCTAGCAGTTTCACCCTATGTAATATACCATTCATCAATGAAATTTTTCCAATTTCTTAAAAAAATATATAATATATCAATATGTACTATTTTGCAATTTTTAAAAATTTTAGGGACTATTTTGAATTTGAAAATTTTTCCCAAACGATACCCAGTACCAGTACAGTTTTGTTTTAGAGCTCAATCCTATACCGAGCTCAGTATGATATTCATAACTTTAACTTTGATGATGATACGATAATCTCCTTCAAAAATATAATTTTAATTTTTATTATTATTTTAAATTTTATATTAAATTCACATTTATTTATTATTTGTTAATCATATAATAATATATATTAGTGTATTTTTTATTTCAATAAAATATGTTATTTTTACTTACTTTTATAATTTTTAATTCTTATTTATTACATACCAATTTAACAGTTTAATCTCAGTTGAATTTTAAATCTTAAACCTTTCTCCTATCCAGTTTGATGTCCTGGATCAAAGCAAATTGGTGAAGGGGATCCATTCAAAGCAAGTTGGTGAAGGGGGCTCCGGAATGGTTTATTGTTCCAAAGAAATGTACTATACATGCAAATGGCATACCGCAGAAATTGAACAAAAAAATTTTCATATTCCTATTTGGCAATTGGACCGCCGATTTATACATTTCCCAGCTTTACAAACATTAGTTCTCTCCTCTCTCTCTCTCTCATTTGACAATCTATAATCGGAGGATAGTTCGAAGTGTATCGCTGAGATTTTGAATGGTCTGCTGCTCTTGTGTGGTTTGAAGCTCTTGGAGTGGCATCTCTTCATAACATCTGTAGCAAATGCCACAATGACAATTAGCTAAGCATTCATTAGTCAAGTAAACAAGGAAGGAACTGCCTGAATGCCAGCCATGTAAGATTTCCGCGAATAACTATAAATTTATTTATCCTGAATATTAAACAGGCCACTCGGATTTACGTTTATTACTGCATTATTTGGGGCACTACCAAAACTGTGAATGTTCTACAACTGTCACCTCCAGAGAAATTAATGTAAATGTATTTAGCACTTACGTTTTGTGGTAGGCTAAAGCCTGTGCCAGATTCATTAGCGTATTACTTGAAGTTAGTCTCTGGTAAACACTTGGGGGCAGTGGCATCTGCAAGAGACAGTATATTCATAAATTCCAAAAAACAGAGACAGTATATTCATTTAATGCATATACAGTGTCGGGTATCGATCCATGTGTGTGTGCGCCGCCGCGCATGTTATTTTAAGAGAGGGAGAGAGATAACCTCGTTTTGTACCCTTCGACCCTTTTTTAACATTCCATCACCGGTAAAAAGCTCTTGTAGTGCTTCTGCTGCCACTATTCCTCCTTCATCCTGCTGGATGCCTCCAAGCACATTATCTGACAACAGAGCGATGGGGGAGATATCAGTCGCTCTCAAGAATGGAATGGGTACTGTATTACCAGCTGCATATATTGACCAAAGCTGTAAAAAGAAAACATAACAAAAGATTAGATTAGTTCCAACATGGTGTGACCCAAAAAAAACAAGAAAGAGAAGGCAAGGACC
Organism: Erythroxylum oxycarpum; assembly: GCA_025629785.1. NCBI lineage: Eukaryota > Viridiplantae > Streptophyta > Magnoliopsida > Malpighiales > Erythroxylaceae > Erythroxylum > Erythroxylum oxycarpum. The sequence goes on from JAOTAZ010000003.1 coordinate 18,780,014, forward strand.
ACAGGAGGACGAGGGGAGGAAGCAGGTGAGGGCAAGAAGGACCCCAGTTCCAATAAGTCAAAAGACTTTAAATATCCCTCAAATCTCACAATTCAGCAAGCCAAACTTTATCACGAATGTTAATGAGGTTTTCAACCTGACTTCCTGACACTCCATAGTTGTCAAGCTCATACTCTCAGTTGGAAGACACTACATTTCTTATCTTCTATGACGCAAAAGATAAAAAGGACGAAAGTTGAAAGAGAAAATAACCTTATCTTGCAAGGCAAATGCCTTTCTGTTTACAGTCTCACTCTTCAAAGTGGAAATGACAATGCTGCTACCACCACCTCCCCTACCCTGTGTTTGAGACAGGGTAATCCTGTCAGGATTGGGCTCTGTAGTGCCAGTACCTGAAGGTAAAGATGTTGGAAATGCTTCTCCAACCGATATGCTATTTGCTGCACTTCTAGCACTATCAACACACACAGACAGGTTTAACAAGAACCAGTGTCATTAAAACGCACACACAGAGAATCATCCATTCAAATAGGCATAAGAAACAGAACACAGTGTACCTAAAATCAACTGGTCTGTAATCCATGCCACTAACTGAAGGGCTTTCAGTGTCTCCAATATCTTGCAAATCCCTGGAACTATAAGCTTCATTCTCTGAGGCTGTCTTATCTGTTTCTTCACCATGGACCACCACTGTCCCAAAGTCACCTAAAAAACTCAAAAGTTTAAAAAAATATTCATTTTGTTTCACTAGATGTTGAAGTTTCAGAGATACCTTGGCATTACGCCTTAATTTCCTTTTAAGGAAAATAAAAATCCTCAATCCCCATTTGTAGCAATCAAAGTTATTAACTTGAATTAAAAAAATCCTAAAATAGTGATATCCACATAGTGGAACAATCTTAAGGATTATCACAAACAAACCTCTTCATTTAGAAAACATAAGTTGCCAAAAAACACTTTACCATATCCACTTCCAATTTTTGTCTAACTTGAGTTGTCATACTTTGCATACACAACCAATTATGTAGGCAAACTTGCAGTTTCCAGAGAACCAGAATATTATTTCAGAATAAAGCTAGGAAGTTAGTACAGTTTCATGATTCAACTTCTAATAATATACATCTTCTCATAACGAACTTTTAGGAATATGTACAAGAAATAATGGCCAGATGTTACATAGATTGAGCATGATCTAACTAATTGAGTCGGTATCATAAAAGTTCGTTCAATTCACATCACATTCCTGAATTATGAAAAAATTGACTTTAGGTTCCTCACAGCTTCCATTAACATACATAAAAGAAACTCGTTATGATTGGATCCAAGTTGTAGAATTGCAAGATTTCAGATAACACACCTTCGCCCACAAATTCTACATCTGCTGAAGAGCCAGGCACTTCATTTGCGGGTATTTTCCTTGATGGAACAGTATCTCCATAGTGCATATTCAGTTTTGGACCATCTGTTGGCTGTTCAAAATCCAGACGAGCAAGAACGTAAATACATGATTGTATGAAGAGGATAGAGAGAAATTTCAATCTTGGAAGGAAGAGGAATTTTATACTAACATCTGATTCATCTGAACTAAGGTTTTCTGCTTGCAGAGCCATTGTAGCCCTAATTTGTTTCGCCTTTTCAATCTTTGGCAACATTGAAGAAGCTCCAACTTTATATTTCTCAATAAATTTGTGCTATGCTCCAATTTAAGAAGAAAATTCAATGTCAGGCTCCAGATTTCATTACTATCCTAAAGGCGTTACAAGCAAGATAAAAGCAACAACCAATCAAATAAGCTTCAAGACAAGAAGCTTGTGCATCTTTCAACTTCCAACATCATGCACACCATTCTTGATTATTTTGCAACTTATTTTGGAAAACTGTTCCTCCAGATGAATGATACATGGTTAGTAGGGATCAGTTGAGAAAAGATATGATAGTACATCCCCCCTCCCCAAAAAACAAAAAAAGGAAGAAGACCCTGTTGAGCATTATCATTTTAGAATAACAAAATTCTTGTTCATACACCCCTGTTCCCACCAGGGCACCACAACCCTTCTTGAAGCTGAGATCTCTAGCAAACTCGATTAATGACCAAAGACCATGTTTACATGTTTAAATGCCTCAAGAAATAAGATGGACTGATGTTCAAGTGCAAAGTGCAATACTTGCTTCCCCTAGGAGTGATTCTTAGATACATAAAAGGGATTCCTAAACCCTAGAAGTGATTATAGAAACCTATTGATGTGTCCCAATAGTTTTATTTGTTTCAAATCCTAAATGAGATTCTTAGTTTTTGAAACAAACCCTAGGAGAAATTCCTATAGCTTTTCGTTTATTTTAATTCATTTATAAATTCCATTCCTATTCTTGAATCCAGTATTGTCATTTCTATGAGTTTCATGAAATTATTGGCATGTCCTTTGTTCGTTCTACATCAAGATCACCCTGCTCTAAGATTGATATTCATGTGAGCAACATCCTATAATTTTACAGACACGCAATCAAAAAATTCACTACTACTTTTCACTGAATTTACACCATTGAGGACTAAAAAATGCACATGTACTAAGTAAAAAAAAGTGCCCGATACGAAAGAATCATCAATACAAGAAAAAGAGCATCCACATAAAAGGGGAGATGAAAGTCAGCATCGAAAGTTCAAATTATTTTGAATGTGATATCCTCTTTCAAAAGTATAAATGCAATGTGCATATATGAACAATAAATGAACACAGTTCCTCAAAATGCATTATAATATAAACCTTAAGCATCTCAGACGCAGTTGGACGTAAACGTGGGTCCTTTGTTAGGCACCTTGCCACAAAATCATGGAACACAAGGGACCTGCCCATGCAACAATCTAACATTGAGAAAAAATATCTTCATGATACAGCAAATAAACTATGTAACTAAACACTGAAAACAGCTATTAAAGAATTTTGGGTGCTGCATAAGAACCAAATACAAACCATTTTTCTTTGTCCTCAAGCATTGGAGCTGGCTCAATGGATATCATGAACAGAACCTATCACGGATAACATTAAAGTATAGAAAACAAACAGATAACATTAAAATATAAAAACCAAGTAATTTGTAGATCAACATAAAGTAAATTGGGCAGAAGATCCATTGGATATTACATAAGAGGAGAAATACATCTCATCAACAATGTAGGTCATTTGCTTCATAGAAGTACTTGCACATCATATTCAAACTGATACTAAAAAATTCAATGGCTAATTACATATCACCTTTTGGAAGATTTACTTCATTATATCCCTTCAAACATTGAACACATCGACTAGTACAAAATGAGAACCTAGCTCAGAATCATGGACCAGAAGACATGACTTAGCAGCATGAATTCAAATGCCATTAACTTGACTTTTAGGCAGTCTACAAAGAAACCTTGTAATACCTATGCTAACAATTCAAGTTCAGGAGACCGCACACGTGTAAAAATACTCAGCCAATGAAATCTAGCTCAGTTGGTGTGTCCATGCATCTCATAGAACTGATTTATATTTGAGCCCCAATATAACTCCCAGAAGAAAAGAAAGAAACTAAATAATGTGGATTATCTATGCTCGTCAGTTAACAAAAGAAAATTGCAGAAATATTGTAAATAGATTGAGCCTAATTACTAAAATAGAACCTAAAACAGGACAATTAGTAATCAGTGTATCAAGAAAAGAGGCACGTTCCACAAAAACAATAGTGAACCACCACTTAAATAGGAGAGACTAACCCTCATAGGGTGCACAGAAGATCTTGGAGGAAGGCCCTGAAGATGAAGAAAAGAACAGGAAAATAAGTAAGCAATTTTTCAGAGCCTGAATGACGAATAGCATGACAAACACAAGTTCATAATTCAATGAGAGTCCAAGAGTAATAATTCCACATTCAACATTTTCAAAACTATGACATCCAAGATCATATGTAGAAAAGAATTGTCCTTCACCAGGAGTAGAAAGGCAACTTGGGAAAGTTATCCTAGAATAAGAATGACTCAAAACTTGACGAATAAAATAATACTTTTAAGAGGAAACATAAAAAATGAACTTGTGTTTAAATTGAATTCCTCATATAACTGAACATTGTAAGAATATACCTCTGCCATTTCAATTGCAGAAACACCAAGAGCCCAGACATCCACCTGGAAAAAAGTAGTTGTAATTTTACAAACGAGAGATAATTGACATCAGAGGTCACCTGCGAAACTTCTAGTCCAATTAATGTTATTACTTACTTGTCCAGGTTCCAAAATGATTCCTCTACAAACATGAGTGCATCTTTGTCCTTGTCTATGTCTGAGATTAACTCTTACACAATTTCATGTGGCTTCATCCAATATATTTGGGTTTCAATAAGTTCCCACATAATTTTATATTTATTACAATCTCTGTTCCTTTCCAGTATATTCAACAGACTCATACCATGTTTTACAGTTTTCAAGATGTAGTAAACTCTATCTTCATGAGGGTCATTTGGAAACAGCCTCTCTACTAGTTAGAAATAAGGTGGCGCACTACTAGATAGAGATGTCAAAAAAGGCCCAGCCCGGCCCGAATTTGGCTCAGTTTGACTGGGTCAAGGGCTGAGGTCGGGCCGACCACCGACTGTTACTTCCAAAACGACGTCGTTTTGGAAGTTTTTCTTTAAAAAAATGGCCGGCCAAGTTGGCCCGGCCAGCCTGTTGACATCTCTACTACTAGATCTCCCCAGACATGTTAGTAAGATTTTTACTGAGTGTTGTTATTGTACGATGCAGTAAACTCTAGTATGTTATCTAGCCACTTAAAAACTATTAGTAACTCAAAAATTGTTTTAGAATATGCAACGATGCAACCAAATCACATGCTAGCAGAACATAATGTTGACTTGAAATTAGCCACAAAAATTGATCCCCTCTTTAGAAGTATCTCCTTTCTCAAAACTAGTCAAATATTGGATGCATCTATTCATCTAAAATGCAACCCCTACCTAATCTCTTCACAAGGTCCGTATTTCTAGACTGCCACCTACAATCATTTATTTGATTGCAAAAGCCCAGACTTCAAAGACCCCAGAAATATCTTCATAAGACTTTCCTAGGTTACTCAATAATGAAAAGACCGAAAATATCTGAACATTCGTTACAATGCTAACAAATAACTTCCTAATCCTACCATTAAAAAAAAAAAAGAATGAGTAAAGTCACATAACTGAAATAAATTCAAGAAACAGAGGATGTGATACCTTCCCATCATAGCGGCTTTCTTGTATCACTTCTGGAGCCATCCAATGTGGAGTACCAATGAACTATGAAAAGATAAAACATTTTCAGGAAACTACCATCAAATAGATGAAACTTGACCTCAAATATAAGCTATTAACCGAATCAAAAAACAAAAGTAACATAGATAGAATGAAGCCAGAAATGCCCTGAATCAATATTTTCACAAAATAATCTACTGTTACTTAAAAGCGATAAGATGAGTCAACATGTGCAAATGAAACCCACAGCATCATGTGCTGCAGAACAAATAGAAGAATTATTAACTAGTAGCTAAAAATAACAAAATTAAGAAATATGATTGATATAAGGCTGCTGAAATATCAAGTTTCAAGGCTGAATTTTGGATAGGAACGATAAATTTTCAAATTTTGTAAAATTGAAATATTTAAGGTTTGATTACTGACAATTTAGGTTTAGGATTTTAGGTTTTAATATGCTGGAATTTTGTGGTGAGCATAAAGAATGGAAGGTAGGAAACTAGGAATCACTCCTAGGGTCTAAGAATCACTCTTAGAAGAAAGCATCACACGTTCTAGTTGAAAACTCAAGTTTGTAGAAAAATTCCAGATTGCTTATTCTTATTGAAGGGCTGCGTACACATATATATAGAGTAGGAAAAGGTTCCTAACAAATTTAAATCATATTCAAATAAAAATTCTATAAGTCCTAAACAACTATGATAACATGAGTAAAATAGAATAATATATTTAACTTACTAATACTTCCTATCTAATAAGGAATCCTAACATAATCTAAATTTCAGCCCTTATCTTTTGTTGTCAACTTAATTTTCAATCTTCATCCCACCAAATTAAGGCTTGTGGTTTAATAATTTTTCCTCTTTTATTTCTTATATATATTTTAAGTTCTTTTGCATCGTCATGGTAACTGGCAACATAATCAGAAGCTGAGAGTAAAGTGCAGCCTTGATTTGTTGATCTAAATAGTGATGTTCCTAACAGTATGGCCTTGAGTCAAGACTATCACCAGAAAGGACTAGGTTTGCTAGGAATGATTGATTTGTGTAATGTCCATTATTTTTGTGTTCCTAATCCAATATTCAGCAGTTTTTCATATGTTTAAGAAGAAAGTTTACCTAAATGAATGCCACACTTGTAACAGCTAAATAATGAACTGTAATATTTGATGCAATCATATATGATAATTCTTCTACCCTAGAGACACAAAGTCACCTACAAAGATCTTGAGTAAATTTCTATCAAGTTCTGATCAATAAAAAGTTATGGAAATTGCACTTTACTCTGAAATTACCGTATTACGCTTTGACATGGTTCTCGTAAGTTGTGCTGCAACCCCAAAATCACCTGTTTGTAGTGTCATCGAAACATGAAACAATTTGTTCATTTCTTTAATAGCAACTCAGTAGAATAAATTCTAGAAAAAGATGGTCCACCAAATAACATATTTTTAACAAAAGTAAGGTCATAATAACATTTTCTTGGGCTAACAATAGAACGATCATGGGAAATTTTCTTTATTGATAATTTGTCAACTTTAAGTTTCAGAAAGCACCCTAATCAAGACATTAAATTGTTTTTTTTTTCCAGGATATTAATGAATAATGTATTCTCATTTTTTAAGTAATTGACCATTATTCATTTCTCATAAGCCTTCAACAGTATGTTTTTTGAATGCAAATGCTTGCATCTCATTATCAGCTCCCAACGCTTTATGTGATGGGATATTTTTAATCCAAAAGTTTGCATCACAGCTCCAAATACAAAATTAAATGAATGAAAGTTCAAATAGGACATAAGCTTTTCATAAAAGCAAATGAAAGAATGCCGGAAAGTAATAATCTAATTGACCACAAATTAAATTGCCATCTCTAACACTTTGGCTTCTCTCAAGTAATCTGGTAAAAATTAGAGAATCTTTAACATTTAAATAAGTCTTCTTTGTTAAACAAAACTTTTCTTTCTCTCAGACTGTCTTATGTCTGTTGTGGTAAAATGGATTTAGAAAATTCATAGCAAGACTCACAGAAGATTTTCTTTTGACTCCTTTCAATGCAATTATCTAAACAAAAAGCAAGAAACGAACAGAAACGAATGAATAAATTCCTACATGCCATGTGATGAGATAAACATTTCAATAATTTAACAAGTTCCCTTTCAATTGCACACAGCAAAAAGGAAAATGAACTTCCAAATGCTAATACACAAGCATTTTTTCTTGCTTCTTAGAAAAGTAGAATAAAATTTAAAAATGCACATAGCTGTACTCACCCAGTTTGACCTCTCCTTGTTCAGTTAACAAAATATTACCACCCTTGATATCTCTATGAACCTTGGATATTGCATGCAAATAAGCCAAACCCTACATTGAATCAGAAATAAATAAATAAGACCAAAAAATACCCTTAAATTTGTAAATTAAAATGAAAAGGAAAAGGAATAACATTCCATAAGGTCAGTTAAAAAGCTGAAATCCCATGGCTCACATTACAATTCTTGTGTTCCAGCTTGAATTGTCAAAACTCATTATATTAAAAACAGGCCAATAAACTTTGGGTCAAAATTGATCTTATATCATTATTGATTGACTATATTGGTTTTAGTTGCTCAAAATTCAGGACATGAGTCACTTAGTTGTACTGTCACGAAAGATATGGTGCCTATTTGATATTTTTGCCAACAACAAGCCTTAGATGTAAGTTTTCTTGACAATTTTGGCAATAAATTGATCATTCTTCATATTTTTCTTCTTCCAACAAAATAAAGTCCAGTATACCTTTAAAGCTTCTCTACAAATGAAAGCTATTTGATTCTCCTCTAAGGGCTCCTCAGTAACATTCATCAAGTCAGCAACACTTCCACCACCACAATACTCCATAACTATCTGCAAAAGTAAAGTACTAATTCATCCCAATCACTAGAGAACCAAATGAAAAATATCTACAAAAAAAAAGTAAAGGTCAACCACAAACAAAATCATGAAAAATGACCAATGCATTATCAGCTTCTAAAGTAGTCAATCCACCAGTATTCATACCCAAAGATACTCTTCACCTTGATAACTCCCAAAGTATCGAACAACATTGGGATGGTTACATTGTTGCAACATCTCAATTTCACCTCGGATTTCTTCATAACCTTCTTCCTGTGTACAAGTATCACCTCAATCCAAATATTCTACTTGACACAAAAGAAGATAATAACAAAACTTTATCAAGTACAAACAAGAAAATTTACTCACTCCCTCAACCAAGGATATAATTTTGATGGCAACAAGCTCTGAAGTTCGTAAATCCCTTGCCTTGTAAACAGACCCATATGATCCCTTCCCTGCCAGGCCAAGAAAACAACTTCAGTACGACCTACGGTAAGTGCAAGAAATATAGCTTCCTGTTTGAACTGCCATATGAAAGCCACAATTCGTTTAGTCTTAAAATTGCAGGAAAGCGCAAAACAATCTGAACATTTGTAAGGCGAACCATTAGTGAGACGAACTTCACAATTCCCTAGTTCAAAACGCAAACTCACCAAGTTCATTCAATAATTCGTACTTGGTAGTAGGATCCTCTCTAGTAACACTCTCCGGAATCGAACTAGAAGACATTTTACTCTGCTGATGCTGACGTGGCAATGTCTCCTCTGCACTCTCTTTCCTCTTCTTCCCAAACCCTAATTCCCCAACCGCCTGCATGCTCGCAACCGCTCTCCCCATCGTCGATCCACCGCTCCCACTCCTTCCCACCGTCGATCTCACCACAAACGTCCCAAACCCCTCTCCTTCCTCTCCTTCGTCGCTATCCTCCGTTCTACCCCCAAAATCTGGCACCACAGAACCACTAGGCGGCTTCCACTGGCGACTTCGTCCTGTTTTCACAATCATCGTCCCGAAATCGCCATAGTTGTCGTCTTCGTCGGGAAGTCCGCCGCCAAAATCCTTCGGGAGACGTTTGAGGAGCGGGGGAAGCGACTCGTCGTCGTCTTCTTCGACGGCGTCGCCGTTCTTGGCGTCGTTAGCTCCTCCTTTGTAGAGCATGGTGGCGTAGATGTTGTTGTCGTCGTTGTCATGGTTTCTTGTTTCGGAGTCGGAGGCAGAGTCGTCGCCTTGAGCCACCGCTGTTGAGTAGAGGTCGGATCTCCTCGGAGCCTTACTGGTCCGACGAGCGGTAAGGTGATCCATGTGAACACGAAGAGTAAGTCCAGAGACGGAGACCGTTACTGGAGTAGAAATTTTGCTGGAGCATTGATGGGCTCTAGATTTGGGCCTGCTTCCGCAATCTTTAGCCTATCCGTTACCGGTTTATAAACCAAGTCCATTGACTTAAATCACACACGTATACATATATAATAACAAGAAATGATTGGTATTGTAAAACCTATAATATATACCAAAATTATGAGTATCATATTACAATACAGTATTGATATTAGTTAGTATCAAATATCGGTTTAACTAATTTTTAAATTATAAAATGATCCTTCAATTTTATAAAATTGAAAATTAGTATTTCAATAGATTATGTTACATAATTTTTAACTTTTATCTTATTCTTTTTTAAAAAATCAT
>JAOTAZ010000003.1:18835186-18849748 GCA_025629785.1 Erythroxylum oxycarpum
ACATTTGGTTCACATTTGAGGATATATCGTCATAGTACAATATTGATAGCATATTCATAATACATTCACCAATACAAGTGTGTTGAACCTTTATCTGTCATATCTAACCATATACTATTTTTCATTTCTATATATCCACAAACTTTCGTTTTCTCACATTCTAACAGATCATCATTCTTCTTAGTGCTTCTAACAGCTCAAACTCTTAAGGAATGCTCATGCATGTGACTCATACAAATGTGACTTAGACTGAGGATCAGTTGCCACTATCTGCTATGGCATGACTAAAATGCATGTAACAGGACATATATTTTGAAAAATGCCCATGTAAGATATTAATTCTAGGCTCTGATACCAAATTGTAGCACCTCACTCTCGCAAGACACATACCCGACATCCTAAGTGATATCTGAGTACGTACCTCATGAGGGTGGCATATTATAATGGTTAAAACTCATTAAAACTCAATACAAAATTTTCAAAAACAACAATTCATGCATATGTGGAAATCAATAATCAAATTGGGCTCTCTTTATTCATAAACTTTTTTAATCACAAATGTTACTGCACTCATTAAATAAATCATCAAAATTACACTAATCATTTAGGGCCATTTCAGATACACAACATTTTTGTCATAGTGTCTTTACATTACAAATCACTTACATAAACATCGAAAAATTCTTCTAAATACATACTTTGATACAAAATAAATAAAGAAACACAAAAGTAGACACAAACTGATCCCGACCTTTATCTCATACTTGAATGCAGTGGCTATACTCTCGTTTGCCTAACAGGGTAACTCTTCTGAGCCTGAAAAAAATTGTGGCAAATTTTGGGTGAGTTTTTGCAAACTCAGTGAGTGACCATCCTCGATGGCTCACTCAATCATATAACACATACAATTCATCAATTCATCATATTGAGTCACATATATTACACATTCACTTAAACATATATCATATTCAGAAAGCATTCAAACTATTAAAACATACATAACAATTTTATATGCAATGTACATAAGACTCACTTTCAATTATTATTGTTATGACTGAGTGCTTATAACTGTCCCGTATCTATCGTGGATATCAGGCTCATTGATAACTGTCCCGTATCTGTTGGGGATACCAGGCTCATTTGATATAGTGAGCTTGTGGTTCTTAATCACTTTCTGAGCTCTAAGTTCCTTTCACATTCTGAGCTTTAAGCTCATTTTGACAGCTACTCTAGTTACAACAGCCTTTATATTTCATGTATTCATGTAATGGAATGCTTCACATTTTCGTTTTCTCAATCAATCACATGATCAATCGGTCACTTTCACATATCATCGAACCTTAGTCTGGCATTCAACATTTAAGTTGAGAATCACTTTTTCATTCATATGCATATTCCCATTTTTTCTTCAGAACTAGGTATAACATTTAACAATCAAGTCATGTATGGAATGCATCTCTCATAATCAATCAATCATGTCAAGGAACACTTAGTTCGTCACATTTACATACAAGTAACACTTCAATATCACATTCATCCATTATATCTCGGACTTATATTGTCCAGAATTAGTACAATCATAATCACATTCATTAGTAATTCAGTACAGAATTTAAACAGAATAAACAGTAAGTAAGACCTTCTAGGTCGACTCACAGTACCCTCCAGATTAGCATTAGCTTATATAATTCAAAAACGTCTAGATAGGGACGTTCTATCCTGTATCACATTATGAAAAATACATATTGCACACACATTATTAATTTCACAATCACATAAACATTCAATTTTACACACATGTATATGTGTAACATATAATGCATGCTCAATGACAATCCCAGGTATATTTTCTAAATTCACATCTTATGCTCATTCTCATTTCATGATTCATATTTGTCTAATTGAACTTAGATTTACATTTTATTTGCACATGATCATTCTAAATTCTCCATTCAATCTTTACCCTTTGTATGTGTCTAACTTATTCATAAGCCTACACCTCAAGAACACTTGGTCACTCTATATCATAACTTAATTTTTCGTCATCTCTTTTCTAACCTTATATGATCTCATAATATCCTATTCTCATCCACAATTAATCACTTAATACATATTACTCACCTCTTGGAATCATAGCTATAATCATATGAGCATCTTCATTCCCATTATACTCATGCCTTGGGTCCTTTAATATTATCCCTTCATTCACTAAGTTATAACCTTCATTTTCACTTCAAACCTATCATACATTAGTCACATAAACCAAGGATCATTCTAGGTTCAATTTAAGACCTATTTAAGCCTCAATTAGGGTCACTTGACCCGTGAATGTCCGTTAGGCGGACATTCATGTCCGTTAAACTAACCTTTACGATTCACTTACAGAAACTTGAACATTTGGCTCTCTAAATATCAAAATCTCTTGTCACAGTCTTCATAGAAGTTGTAGATCTCGAAGTCCTCTTTAAAACCATACCTAGTTAACCTCATTACGAGTTCTATAGAAAAAGTTACACCTCTTGCACTAAGGTATGTCCAATTGCATTCTGTGTTTTTTCCAGATTTCTAACTCTTTACTTACAATATTCAATTCCTCATGCTTAGTCGATCATTTCTAGTTCAATACTCATCATTTATCCATTATTCTAAGTCCATTTCAACTCAATATTATCCATAACCAAATTATAGCCCATGATTGATCATAAACATTAATAACAGAACATACATATATATACACGAGGATGCTACAGCAACAACCAATTTCTTGCGGAAATATGGTCTTATAGTTAGGAATGAGCAAGTTCCCTTGTTTGTGGGTAAAACCCTCGTCTCTGATGCAGACGGCCTCTCCCAAGCACCCTACATTCACCACCTTGATCACCTTAACAGGTTTCATGCTCTTACCTTTCTTTATGTTATGTCTTGTTATTTTTATCTATATGGCTTTGCTTTCCAGTGTCTTTTCATCCAGTGCCCTTTTTGGCAGAAAAGTTTAGTTCTTTACTCGGTTTGGCATTACACTTATGTACAAATGCGTTCATGTTGGATCTCTCCTGCAATATTTGAAGAGATCCGCTTCTTCCTCCAGAGATTAGATTGGTTGTGTGTTTCAGAAGCAAAATTTGTAATCTTATTTTCTTATTCACCGGTGGAGCCGCTGGAGCATTTGCCAAGACTGTTGTTGCACCCCTTGAAAGGCCTAACATACTGTTACAAGTGTGAGAGAGCATGGCGTCAGGAACGGTACATTGTTTTGTTTATGCATGCACGTAAATTCACCTACAGTTGTATTGGTATACCCATTTACATAAGTTACAGAAGGATAATGGAGTATTTAACGTTGAGAGGTATTCTTCTCCTTTTTTTTTTTCTCTTTTATCAAGTGTGCTACGTTATTGTCCCTGTTGCTATTTTATGCTGCCTTTTCCATGTTTGTATGGTTGTAAGTGGTGTAGATTTTAGTGTTAGTTGCCAGAAAAGGGTGAGTTGCTGCTCTTATCCTTTTTTTTTAGTAGTTCTTTTTGTTTAAGTTCCTATCGCTGTTCCAGCTGCTTCTCATTACTGGTTGTTGTCTATAATGGTTTTCTGGCTACTCTACCACTTGCTCGGCGCTGACGCTATGCAACATGACTGGGTTTTAGTTCTTTTTTTGGATTAAGGACTTCCTGTTTACCTAAAGTGTGGCAGTCTTGGTATTTGCTTTCATGTTTCTGGAAAACAAAAATCGCCAAAGGGTGTTCATTCTAGCCGTTAGGAAGGAGTTCTCGAGATGGTAGAGGTTACCAGTCGGCTTCCAGATCTCCTGTATATCAGCTCAAGTGTATCAGACGCTAACCTACCCTTTTTCTGACAGAGACGTGACAACCCAATTGCGGATTCCTATCCCAATCCCCGTTGTGCCATCTCTCTCTCTTTCGATAACCCAACTCTCCACTCCATCAACTCTGTTGTCTTTTCCGTTGTTATTAAATCGTAGAACTGCCTCTAGTTAGGCGTTAGGCGCCTCTCTGGTGTTTATTATGAGTTTCCTAATCTTTTTTTCGTCTTATTATTATTATTATTATTGTTGTTGTTGTTGTTGTTGTTGTTTTTATTTTTTATTTATTTATGTCTATATATATATATATAATATTATTAATAAACAGTTGGTAGTCCACCTTAGAACCTAGCGTGGTGACTTATACGACCTAACCCTCTTGGCTTTACTTTCCTCTTCAACGTTTTGCAAAAGACTTTTATTTTAGAATCACCCTAGGCCATTCCTACACCTCCGCTTGCATGCCTCAAAAGCTTTGACTAAAATGGTGTGTTTATTACTATTTCCAATTGGTCCAAGGCCTTCAAGGTTGTTGTCTCTTGAAATTGTCTTCCTGCGTTCCCTCCCTATTACAGTTCTGTCACCCTTGTGTTGCTTTTGCCTACCGGTAGTAATTGTTCCTAGTCATTCACTTCTTTATTTTTAATATTATTACTATTATTACGTGTATTAGTAGTATGGGATTTAGTATTATTATTATTCTTTTATTTATTTTCGTATTATTATCTTTAGTGTTATTAGTATTGGTCTTTCTTTATTTATTATTGGTATTTATCAATATTATTACTATTATTAGTAGTTTATTTTTATTTTTATTTTATGAGTATTGTTATTATTATTTTCCTAGTAGTTTCTTTTTATTGAGTTATATCGTGATTATTATTATTATTATTATGCTTATTCTTATTTTTATTTGTGATTATTATTTTATTCTTACTGAAGTATTTTTGCGTGCCAGTTCTTTAATTCTATCTTCTATTTTTCTGCATCATATTTACCTGTCACATCTGTATGTGGCTTTACTGGGAAACAGCCTCTCTACTATGTAGGGGTAAGGTTGCGTACTATCAGACCTCTCCAGACCCTGCTTCACTGCGGGACTTCGGACTGAATGTGATGATGATGATGACATATATATACACATTCATCATCAACTTTTTGCACTCAGTACTCAAATTCAAGTCAAAATTAGAAACTTTTAAAAATAGAATTTGAATTCTACACCTTCATGGAAAATGTAGCCTTATGTCTCTACTTTAATCCAAATGAAAAATCATCTTATTTGGATAACTACAGAACAAGTTATGGCTAAATTACAGAAGCATATCCAGTGGAATTGTTATAGCTAGCATATTCCAGCCATTTTAAACACCACTACCAAGTTGTCTCTAAACTTTCATCCTAGTTCTTCTCTTTTCAAGACACTAGACTTGCCTTTTCTTTAACTTCTATAACCAATCCAATCCATTCCTAAAACAACCAATGATCCACATTTTATCCATAAAAAGCAAAACATAACAATATCCATTCAACATTCAAAATTTTCTGCACTACATTCTAACTCTACAACATCTCTATATCAATTTATGAATCATTAATCATCATCCATATAAAAACAAGACATGAATCTACCACATTCCTCGTTCACATTTTTAGCATGTACCCATCCTCATTCCATAACCATTTTTACCTCTAACTATCATCAAATATGCTTCTATTAAGACAACCTATGAAAAACAAAATTTACTTACATGTTTAGCTTCAAGCTTCCTCAATTCACCAAGAAACCCTAGCTCCTCCACATTCTCTCTTGGTCCCTTTTGGTCTACTTTAATAACTAGTCCATTTTGTCTCCAATTTTTACTCCAATTGTCTCCCAATTTTTAATGACATAAGTCATTAAATCCCAAAGTCATTTATAAAAATTTACATTGCCATTTGACCCTTATTTCTACTACTATTTATCAGTTATTTTGCCACTTGACATTTTTCCTAGTCTAAAAATATCCTTAATTTCAGTAAATTCTCAAAATTTGTCAAAGATTATAATCCACCACTTATACACTCCAACTTAATTGATAACACATATAATTCGCCATTCCCAATATAATCACATTTATAGATCAGTTATACCCGAAAAATGTCAAATAAGTGTATGAATAATTATTTTCATGTGCAAAACTACTATTCATGTGTGTGTATGCTATATTATGCATGAGCATGAAATACACTTTTCTAAACTCTCATTACTATTTTCTCAATTTCATAAATCCAGGATTCTATCCCCTAGTATGGGAATAGGATGTTGCAGTAAATGTATATTCTTTGATAAGTTATTTATAAATGAATATTTACTTGATTATTATGGCATTTTAAAACTATGTTTGTGCATTTGTTAAAAAAAATTGCCCATAATACTATTTTATTAAGTATGATTATGATATATTTATTTCACTTATTACAAAATTATCTTTTATGCATGTTAATTCATTTGCAAATTTCAATCTTTTAATTGCACTGCTTAAAGGACTTGCAAAACAACTTCTTTTCATTTCCAAGTTCCAATGTTTTTATTTCTTATTTTTGAATGTAAGATCATATCTTATATATGAAATTTAAAAACAACTCTTTGGTAGTTAGAAGAAAAATAACTAACTTATCTATATGTGTTTTGGTGTCTATCATCTCCCCCTCACACATGATGGATTTATTTGAATGGAATTATGAAATATTTATACTTATCCAATAACTCGTACAATCAACATTCGACAAGGATAGATTGCTATGAATCTATTAGGAATATATGGCATTTCAACTAAAAAATTAGTCCGTGATTTTTTAGTATGCTATATGCTAAGTCATATCCTACATCTCTATTCTTCTTTAATCTCATTTATTTCTCCATATTGTAATTTGTATTCAATTCTTTCACTATGAAATGGTGGCAACCTTTGAATACATTTTTTTATGTGAGTAACCAACTAAAAATTCCCTCCTATTATTAATTTAATTTAATTTGTTTTCATAGAATTGTCTTATAAAATTGCATGACATATGATCTCTGATAATATTCTAAAGTAGCAAATCCTAAATTAAATTCTTAAGAATTAGACAAGAGTCATAAGAGCATATTACAAGGCTTATTTAATCTCTAGAGCCTCACACCATGTAGGTTAAACTCTTATAACTTGTTTTGATCTCTTTTCACATATAGTAAGAATAAAGTGTTACGGTATTATTATCTTTTTCTCATCTAGAGTGGATATATTTTATTTATGAAATATCATACAAATTTTGGTTCAAATAACTTAAACCTTAAACTTTATCCTAAACACTAAATTCTAAATCCTAATTTCTAAACCATAAGCCTTAAACTACAAAACATAAACCTTAAAACCTAAACTATAAGACTCTAAACCTTAAACCCTAAACCTAAAAATAAAACGTGACACTAGGTGCATGCGTTAAGGAATGCAATTATATTATAATCAAATTTTCTTTAACAAGCAAGACAAAAAATGGTTGCCTTCATCCTTTCGCTATCAAAAGCATCAAATCAATCTATTCTCATCATCACGTCGTTTTTTGCAACAAACTATAGCAATAAATAATTACAATATACAAGAAAAGGTTCTCCCTGTAGTAAAATATAATAGTTACACTTACCCAAGACCTTGGAATTGTTGGATTAGATTTTTGGCAATTGTGCTAGCAACACCTCTAAATGTACTGAGAAAACCTCCACTTGTGCTCAATGTTGAAAAATAAATAAGGAAACAAAAATTTATGAACTTCAGAAATTAAAGGTTATACTAAGTATAAGCATGCGTGATGACAAAAATAGGAAAAAAATGAAAAAGTCAAGAATACACGTAATCTTATCAAAATAATATTTGCAACATGCGGTAAAGAAAGGTGAACCTAACAAAACACTTAAATCTTAAACCTTAAACTTAAATACTAAATATTAAATCCTATATCCTATATTCTAAAACTTAAAACTTAAAAACTAAAACCTAAGACCTAAAACCTAAAATCTAAAATCTAAACCCTCAAACCTAAACCTTGAACTTTAATCCTAAATCCTAGTGCCTAAGACCTATAACTTATAACTGATAACTTAAACCTTACACTTTAATCCTAAATACTAAATCCTAATATCTAAACCCTAAGCCTTAAACTATATAACCTAAACCTTAAAACCTAAACTATAAAACTCTAAACCTTAAACCTTAAACCATAAACTTAAAAATAAAACCCAACACTAAGTGCATGCGTTAAGGAATGCAATTATCTGAGAATCATTTTTTCTTTAGCAAGCAAGACAAAGAAGGGTTACCTTCATCCCATCTCTATCAAAATCAACAAATCAATCCATTCACATCATCATTGGAGTTGTTTTCTGCAACAAACTATAGTAATAAATAATTACAATATACAAGCAAAGGTTCTCCATGTAATAAAATGCAATAGTTACACTTACCCAACGCCTTGGAGTTGTTAGATTGGATTTTTGGCAATTGTGCTTGCGATATCTCTGACTGTACATAGAACACCTCCACTTGTGCTCGTTTTTGACAAATAAAGAAGGAAACAAAAATTTATGAACTTCAGAAATTAAAGATTTTACTAAGTATAAGCATGCATTATGACAAAAATTGGAAAAATACGAATTAAGTCAAGAATACACATACTCATATCAAAATAATATTTGCAACATACAGAAAGAAAATGTGAACTTAACAAAACACCTAAATCTTAAACCTTAACGTTAACTACTAAATCATAAATCCTATATCCTGTATCCTGTAACCTAAAGCCTAAAGCCTAAAGCCTAAAACCTAAATTCTAAACCCTAAAACCTAAATCTTGAACCTTAATCCTAAATCCTAATACCTATCACCTGTAACCTATAACTTCAACCTTAAACTTTAATCCTAAATACTAAATCCTAAATCCTAATTTCTAAACCCTAAGCCTTAAACTATAAAACATAAACCTTAAAACCTAAACTATAAAATTCTAAACCTCAAATCCTAAACTTAAAAATAAAACCCAACATTAAGTGCATGCGTTAAGGAATGCAATTATCTTAAAATCAATTTTTCTTTAATAAACAAGAAAAAAATGGTTACCTTCATCCCTTCGCTATCAAAAACATCAAATCAATCCATTCTCATCATCATTGAAGTCGTTTTCTGCAACAAAATATAGCAATAAATAATTACAATATACAAGCAAAGGTTCTCCCTGTAGTAAAATACAATAGTTACACTTACCCAAAACCTTGGAATTGTTAGATTAGATTTTTGACAATTGTGCTAGCAACACCTCTAAATGTACTTAGAAAACCTCCACTTATGCTCGATGTTGAAAAATAAATAAGGAAACAAAAATTTATGAACTTCAGAAATTAAAGGTTATACCAAGTATAAGCATGCATGATGACAAAAATAGGAAAAAATATGAAAAGGTCAAAAATACACATAATCATATCAAAATAATATTTGCAACATGCAGTAAAAAAAAGTGAACTTAACAAACACCTAAATCTTAAAACGTAAAACCTAAAATCTAAACCCTAAAACCTAAAACCTAAACCTTGAACTTTAATCCTAAACCCTAGTGCCTAAGACCTATAACTTAAACCTTAAACTTCAATCCTAAACACTAAATCCTAAATCTTAATATCTAAACCCTAAGCCTTAAACTATAAAACCTAAACCTTAAAGCCTAAACTATAAAATTTTAAACCTTAAACCATAAACTTAAAAATAAAACCCGACGCTTAGTGCATGCGTTAAAGAAAACAATTATCTGAGAATTAGTTTTTCTTTAGCAAGCAAGACAAAGAATGCTTACCTTCATCCCATCTCCAACAAAACCATCAAATTAATCCATTCTCATCATCACTGGAGTCATTTTCTGCAAAAAGTTGTTGCAATAAATAATTACAATATACAAGCAAAGATTATACTTATAGTAAAATGCAATAGTTATGCTTACCCAAAACCTTGGAGTTGTTGGATTAAATTTTTGGCAATTGTGCTTGTAACACGTCTAACTGTACTTAGAACATCTCCATTTGTGATCGATGTTGACAAATAAGGAAGGAAATAAAAATTTATTAACTTTAAAAATTAAAGATTATGTCAAATATTAGCAAGCATTATGACAAAAAAGGAAAAAAAAATGAATAAGCCAGAAATACATATAATCATATCAAAATGATATTTGAAACATGCAGAAAAAAAGGGTGAACTTAATAAAATACCTAAATTGTAAACTGTAAACTTAAATACTAAATATTAAATGCTATATCCTATATTCTAAAACCTAAACTCTAAACCTGAAAACTTAAACCTTGAACCTTAATATTAAATCCTAATACCTATCACCTGTAACTTAAACCTTAAACTTTAATCCTAAACACTAAATCTTAATTTCTAAACCCTAAGCCTTAAACTATAAAATATAAACTTTAAAACCTAAACTATAAAACTCTAAACCTTAACCATAAACCTAAAAATAAAACTCGACACTAAGTGCATGCATTAAGGAATGCAATTATCTTGGAATCAATTTTTCTTTAACAACCAAGAAAAAGATGGTTAACTTCATCCCTTCGCTATCAAAAGCATCAAATCAATCCATTCTCATCATCACTGGAGTCATTTTTTGCAACAAACTGTCGCAAGAAATAATTACAATATACAAGCAAAGGTTCTACTTGTGGTAAAATGCAATAACTACATCCACCTAAAACCTTGGAGTTGTTGGATTAGATTTTTTTACAATTATGCTTGGAACATCTCTCACTGTACTTAGAACACCTCCACTTATGCTCGATGTTGACAAACAAGAAGGAAACAAAAATTTATGAACTTCAAAAATTAAAGATCATACCAAGTATATGCCTGCATTATGACAAAAATAGGGAAAAATATGAATAAGTCAAGACTATACATAATCATATCAAAGTAATATTTGCAACATGCAGTACAAAAAACTGAACTTAACAAAACCCATAAATCTTAAATCTTAAACCTTAAACTTAAATACTAAATATTAAATCCTATATCCTAAAACCTAAAAGCTAAAACCTAAAATCTAAACCCTAAAACCTAAACCTTGAACTTTAATCCTAAATATTAATGCCTAAGCCTAAGACCTATAACCTATAACTTAAACCTTAAACTTTAATCCTAAGCATTAAATCCTAAATCGTAATATCTAACCCTAAGCCTTAAACCATAAAACCTAAACTATAAAATTCTAAACCTTAAACCATAAACTTAAAAATAAAACCCGACACTAAGTGCATGCATTAAGGAAAGCAATTATCTGAGAATCAGTTTTTCTTTAGCAAGCAAGACAAAGAATGGTTACCTTCACTCTCATCTCTATCAAAACCATCAAATCAATCCATTCCCATCATCATTAGAGTTGTTTTTTGCAAGAAACTGTAGCAACAAATAATTACAATATACAAGTAAAGGTTCTCCCTATAGTAAAATGCAATAGTTACACTTACCCAAAGCCTTAGAGTTGTTAGATTAGATTTTTGGCAATTGTGCTTGTAACACCTCTACCAAGTATAAGCATGCATTATGAAAAAAGATTAAAAATATTAATAAGTCAAGAATACACAAAATGATATCAAAATATTATTTAAAATATGTAGTATAAAAGGTGAACTTAACAAAACACCTAAATCTTAAACCTTAAACATAAATACTAAACATTAAATCCTAAAATTTAAACTCTAAATCCTAAAACCTAAACCCTCTAACCTAAATCTTGATCCTTAATCCTAAATCCTAATACCTAACACCTCTAAACCTTTAAACCTAAACTTTGATCCTTGATCCTTAATCCTAATACTTAACACCTATCACTTATCACCTATCACCTATAACCTATAACTTATAACCTATAACCTATAACCTATAACCTAAACCTTAAACTTTAATCTTAAACACTAAATCCTAAACTCTAATATCTAAACCCTAGGCCTTAAACTATGAAACTCTAAACCTTAAATCTTAAACTTAAAAAGAAAGCCTAACACTAAGTGCATGCGTTAAATAATGCAATTGTCTAAGAATCAATATTTCTTTAACAAGCAAGACAAAAAATGGTGACCTTAATCTCATCTCTATCAAAAGCACCAAATCCATCCATCATCATCATCAGTAGAGTCCGCATAACAACCGACATTGAAAAGATGTACAGTCTTTATTACAAAATTGAGTAATAAATCAAAACTAGATGTTTTCCCCTATTTTCAAGCAAATCAATTTTATTGGAACTTTTAGGAAATAATTACAAAAGTACTAGCTTTGAGACATCAAAAAGCAGTAAAATAAATTTTTATAGAAAAAACTTACGTAGACTAAATGGCATCCAGCCTCAATTGTTACTTAAGCAGCTTTAATGCCAAACGGGTTTAAAATAAAACAAAGAGTTAGCTGATAAGATTGCCCTGGGTAAAAAAATTCACCCCTATTCTTCGTTGATTCAGTCCTCCATTTGTAGCAAACAAGAAGTACCCATTAGGATGTGTTTTTACATTAGCAGCTATAACGCAACCAAATCCAACCCTCAATATGTTTTAATAAAACAATTATAACATGAGAATATTAAAACAATTCTAAGTCAAGGACATGCTTTCCCTTTTCGGTAAAGGCCGCAAAATTAACCAAAAACATTGTACAAAATTCAATCTTTCGAGTTTGTTATCAGTTTAGGTCCTGAAGGCCAATGAAAGGAAAAGGGTATAAATGAATTGTTCTCGTTTCCATAATATCAAAGCTAAAAGAGATCAATTCAAACACCAACCTAATCAGAAACGAAGAGACTAATATAGAAAATGATATTATACTACACCAACTTAGCAACAACAGTTCGGCTTCCTTAGTAATTCCAATAATGTGTCACTAATTTATTATTAATTGTCGTTTAATAGGAAGAATATAGTAAAAGGTAAGTAGGACAGATTCAGATCAACAACCAATAAGATTGGAAACTAAAAAAAACATTGACATGGAGACCCATAGTCTAAACTCTAAAGCCGTGAATTATATTATAGTATATGTGGTTCAGAACTCAAAAACAATTAAAACAATAAACAAACAAAAAACCTAAATGAAAAATTGAATAAGCGAATGACGTATACTCCCAAAGGTTAGGTGTTGGTGGCACTACTGCAGTCGTAGTATAGCTTTGAATCCCGTGAACTCCATAAATCACACACTAAGCTCCCTCCGAAGTCCAACCATCAGCTAAAGTATCTTCGTCAAGCAAAAATAATGAGTGCACTGGGGCAGTAAAACACAAAGGTTTATAAGGGGAAAAAAGCCCTACCATTCAAAGCACTTGAGATCAAACAACTTTGTGTATAATTTGTTCATCAGTTTGCCTAAGTGAGGTCTGTGCCACCTAATTTATCACCTGGGTTTTTCTTCATGACATCGGCTTTCCAGCACTGTTCGAGGCTTACCTGCTTTTTTTATTCGTCATTTTCTTCTGCTTTTTTACTATTCTTCTCATCTGGTAACTTAAGATAAATATAATGATCATTTAATCAGTATAAATCAATTTCCTTTTAATTATTTACCTGACATTTATGGTTTAAGGTTTTTGCTCTCAGTTATCACCTAATTAACAGACCTTAAACTTGCGTCATCTTGAATTATTATAAATACTAAAAATGATTGCCCATATGGGAGGATCAATCTTTTATCAATATACTTTTTGATCCATATACAATGTGAGATCATATTTTCGGATCTATGCTTAGGGTTTAACCCTAGATTAAATATTGCATATACATGCATAACATTAGTATTCATACATGAATTGATATTTGTGCACATTACAAGTTAGCATATGCACTCAATTGACTTATTTTGGGGTATGAAAAATGTTAAATGATCATGATGTAAATTGTGTTTTGATATGTCTTGAATTTTGGTATGATTAGATTTCAATTAGAAAATTTGGAATTAAATGTTATGGATTGGAAAATTGATAGATTAAAATGTATGTTTGGACTAGGACAAATGTCAAGTGGTAGGATAAATTGATGCATGACAAATTTGAATTATTTAGCTTATAATTGAGTGACATTTGGCATAGTTAAATGAGTGACAAATGGGCAAATAATTAATTGACAAATGGATCAATCATTATGTGACAAATGGGCTGGTAAGTGGATGACAAATGACATAGTTGATTAATGGACAAGTGACCTAGTTAGTTGGAGACATTTGGCAGCACCTATGCTTGATAAGTGCTGAGCATGCCATAAGACGTATGGCTATTCAATTATATGACACCTAACACTTTAGCTGTTGAGTTTCTACAAGAGTCTTCTTTCTTCTCACCCACCACCAAAACCCTCACTTCTTTCTTTTCCCTACGTATGTTCCATGCTTATGTCCAATTGCTATAAAAAAATCCATGTTTTAAGCTCCCAAAAGTAAGTAAAAAATCAGCTGGAAGTTGCCCACATGTTCTAGATGAAATCCAACCAAGTTCTACTTTGAATGTGTGATGTTTCTACTTGCTTCGAATACTGAATTGTCTTGATCTTTTGAGCTGGAATTGGAGTTAAAAAATGTAAGTAAATGATTAGTGTTTATAGCATGTTATGATAGAGAATTAATGATGATGAATTAGGATGAATTACATATGATGTTAATGATTGATTGTGCTGGAAATTTTTGCATGAACTTGGAAGT
>JAOTAZ010000003.1:18902823-18912878 GCA_025629785.1 Erythroxylum oxycarpum
CTCTCACCAAATCATGTTTAATCAACTTAGATATATATTTAAAACTAACATGACCTAACTTTTTATGCCAAATCAGTTTTTCTTCATCTGTTGATATAAAACAAGAAATATTTTAACTTTGCCAATCTTCTAAATTAATCTTGTAAACATTGTTTCCTCTTTTGGCAGAGAAGAATATGGAACCGTCCTATTTTTGACTACACAAGAATTTTTATTAAAGGATACTTCAAAAACTGAATCACATATTTGACTGACACTAATCAAATTATGTTTTAAACCATCAACTAGTAGAACATTATCAATAGATGCAAAAGAATCTTTACCAATTTTACCGATTCTAATTATTTTGCCCTGCTGTTTGTCTCCTAAAGTTACCGATCCTCCCATCTTATTTTGAAGATCTAGAAACATAGACCTTCTTCCTGTCATATGTCGCGAGCATCCACTGTCCAAATACCATTGGTGCTGGTTGCTTTTTCCAAGGAAGGAGATTTGCAATAGATATTATGTTTTTCTTAGGTACCCAGATTTTCTTTGGTCCTTTGGGGTTAGTCTTATAATAATTCATGGAATGGTAATAAGACAATTGGTGATACTTCTTTCTATATGGAACAAAATTCTTTTTATGACGAGTATCGCTTTTCGTAAACCCTAGACCACCCTTATCATTAAGGTGTCTATATTTTCCAAGCATATCATTCATTTTCTTAGTACTTTTGGTAAAAGTTGATAGATCTACTGAAAGAGTATTAATTCTTAGTTTCAGCTGATTAATTTCCTCGGATCTATCTATAGTAACTCTTTTCTTCATATCGTCTACTTGTTTCTTCAGGCAGATGTTTTCTCTCTCTAGTACTTCCATGTTTTTCTTTAACGATCTATACTGCTTTAGTATAACATGTGAATCTTCTAACAACTCTAAATATGCATCTTGTAATTCATTAAAGTTAGAAGTTACATCCTCGTCACTTTCTTTTTCAGCTACTAAGCAAATATTTTCTTGAACTGATGCTTCTGAATCAGTATCAGACTCGGACGAATCCAAATCTTCCTATGTTGCCATCATGTTCTTCTTTTTTTTTCTTCTCAGCAACGGACATTCAGATTTGTAGTGTCTAGGTTTATTGCACTCGTAGCAAATGATAGAGGTCTTCTTGTTCTTGCCTTCATCTTTGTTATTCTTCTTAAAAGAAAAATCTTTGTTTCCTTTTGCTTTCTTCTTCCATATCCGTCTGATCTTTCTTGAAATAAAAGATAATTCATCATCACTTCGCTTGAATCTTGTTCAGATTCACTGGTATCGTCATTTTTGATTTCTTCAATCTTTAACGCTTTTGATGATGAACTTCTCTTTTTCTGAATCTTGTGATTCTTTTGTCCAGCCTTTAATGCAATAGATTTATCCCATTTGGGTTTATCTTCTGCATCAAGCTCCACGTCGTGTATCTTCAAAGAACCAAGTAACGCATCAAGCTTTAATATACTCAAGTCCTTGGCTTCTTGTACTGCAGTGGCAGACTTTTGAGAATCTTTCGGATATGGTCTTGATAATCGTAGATTCTCCCAAGAGCTTTAAGTCCATTAACGATAGTTTAAAATCGTCCAAACATCTTATCAATAGACTCGTCTTCCTTCATTTTAAATAGCTCATACTGGTGTACAAGAATGCTTATCTTGGACTCTTTCACCTGGTTAGTGCCTTCATGTGCAATGGATAAAGTATCTCATATCTCCTTCGTAGTGTTGCATCCATGACCTTTATCGCATTCACTTCTGCTTAAGGCACAACTCAGAACGAACTTAACCTTTAAGTTTAGTTGGAATCTAGCTTTTTGACCAACTGACCATCTGGTACGTGGAATGGCATTTCCTTCATCATCCATTGGTATTTATGGTCCATTCTCGATAATCTCCCAAAGATAAATGTGTGTTGATTCTATGAAGAGCCGCATCCTGTCCTTCCAATAATGATAATCCTCACCATTGAACGCAGGAGGTCATGTGACGGAGGCGAATTCAGCTATAAAAACATTTGATTCGGCCATGGATCTTTGTCCTCACTTTGTAACGGTAGTTTTTAGAAACCGAGCTCTGATACCAACTGAAATAAATCAGTTGTTAGTATAGTCTTTACATACAATATACAAAATGCACAAAAAGGGGGTTGAATTGTGTATCCTTTTTGTGAATACAAGCTCTTTTAATATTTCTTTTAAAACTAACTTTTTCAAAGTTATTAATTGAATATCACAATGTTTATATGAAAATATCTATGCACTCAAATCGCAAATAACTTCTATATACTTGTATAAAAACAATATAAATTAAAGTACAGAGTTTAAAAGAAAGACACGACGATTTTATCCTGGTTCACCCTAAATCATGGGCTACGTCCAGTCCTCAGAATTCTTTATAAGATTTCACTATACTTCTTGAAATATACAAGTATTCTTTCTCTACAGAGCCTCTTCAAGTCTCTTATACCAAGTATTATTTTCGCTCTCTTAGCCTCTTCAGGCTTTCAGCTTTTCCTTTCTCTCACTAGAAAGATGTTGCGAGCTTTTTGTTGCAGTAAATATAGCTCTAGTGTTTTTCACAACGAATACAAAATTTTGCTAAAGTTAAAAGAACTTGTTTAACAACTTGATCACTAACTTGTTCAGTCTTCGACTCTGACTTATATTTATAGCCTTCGTCTTCAACTGCTTCTTGATAATTGCTTATTGCTTCTTATTTCTTGTAGAACTGTTATTTAGTTGAGTTCTGTAACTAACTCTAACTGATTAACTATCCAACGTACTATCGTGTCTTCGTCTTCGTATCGTCTGTGTTTTTACTCTTCTTCTATATTTTCTTCTTTCTATGTTTTCTTCCTTCTGTGTTTTGTTTCCTTCTGTTTTCTTCCTTCTGTGTTTTTTTCCTTCTATGTTTTTCCTTCTGTGTTTTCTTCTTTCTATCTTTTCTTCCTTCTGTGTTTTGCTTCCTTCTGTGTTTTGCTTCCTTCTGTGTTTTCTTCCTTATGTGTTTTGCTTCCTTCTGTGTTTTCTTCCTTCTGTGTTTTCTTCCTTCTATATTTTCTTCCTTCTGTGTTTTCTTCCTTCTGTCTTTCCGCGCTTCTTCTTGTCAAAATAGTTCATCTATTTCTAATATTATTATTATTTTATTGTCACCAAAATTATTAGACGTGAAGTCATTTTGACTTAACATTACCGAATCGGTTTGATTCACTAGTTGTTTACCTTAGTGAGAAAAATTACCCATTTTTCCCAACAAGTAGTATTAGAGCCAAAAGTTTGTCCTTGGTTTGTTTGTAATTTTTGTTATATTGAATACTGTATTTTGAGTCTATAATGGCACATAATGATCAAGAAACACTAGGCACGTCGCCTTCCTCGTCATTATGGTTGAGGATTCCATTGTCAAGTTTGAAATTGGTGGAAGAGATATTTGACGGTACTGGCCATTTCAACTTGTGGCAATGGGAGGTTTTGGACCCCCTTTTCCAGCAAGGTCTTGACATTGCCATTGACGAAAAGAAACCAGAAGAGATTGAGGATAAGGATTGGAATATCATAAATCGGTTGGCATACGGAACAATTCGATCATGTTTGTTCAGAGAGCAACTTCTAGTAGCAAGAAGGATGTAGAGGAAACAAAGCTATGGCATATGCGTTTGGGACATGCTGGTGAAAAATCCTTGAAAATTCTTGCCAAACAAGGATTATTGAAAGGTACGAAGACTTGAAAATTGCAATTTTGTGAGAATTGTGTTTTGGGAAAACAAAGAAGAGTGAATTTTGGCACTGCTATCCATAATACCAAGGGAATTCTGGATTATGTGCACTCAGATGCGTAGGGACCTTCCAAGACTTTGTCACTTGGAGGTAGGCATTATTTTGTCACCTTAGTTAATGATTTTTCCAGAAGAGTGTGAGTGTTTACTATGAAGAACAAAGATGATGTCCTTGGGGTTTTCCTTAGATGGAAAGCTCAGGTTGAAAACCAGATGGGAAAGAAGATCAAAGTTCTCCGAACAGACAACGGTGGAGAATACAAGAATGATCCTTTTCTGGAAGTATGTTAAGAGTATGGCATAGTTTGGCACTTCACATCTAGGAAAACACCACAACAAAATGGGGTGTCGAAGCGTATGAACAAAACACTAGTGGAGAAGTTCGTTGCATGTTTTCTAATGCTGGGTTACGTTGAAAATTTTGGGCTGAGGCTTTGACATACGCTCAACATCTCTTTAATCGCTTGCCTTCATCTGCTATAGGTGGCAAGACTCCTTAGAAGTATGGTCCGAGAAACCTGCAATAGATTACGATTCTTTGCATATTTTTGGTTCTATCACATATTATCATGTGAATGAATCAAAGTTGGACCCACGTGTAAAGAAGGCTCTATTTATGGGCTTCAATGCTGGAGTTAAGGGAAACCATTTATGGTGTCTAGAGTCAAAGAAGACAATTGTCAGCAGGGATGTTACCTTTGATGAATCTACAATGTTAAATAAGGTAGCTCCAGAAGGTGCTGAAGGTACTTCACAGCAAGTGGAGTGTATGCTGAAGCAGGTGGAGTTTGAACAGACAGTGGTAATCCTAGCAAAAGGTACTACTAGTGACTCTCCTATGTAGAAGAAGGGTTAGATGAGGAAGAGGTTCCAACCCAAGAACCTCCACAGTTATCAGATTCAATTTCCGCTAGAAGGACGAGATGAGAAATTCAAAAACCTGCTCGTTTTACTGTTATGGTAGCTTATGCACTTCCAGTTGTTAATGATATTCCATCAACCTTCCCAGAAGCAATCTTATGTTTAGAAAGTGGCAGATGGGCAGTTGCAATGCAAAAGGGAAATGCAAACTCTTGAAAAGAACAAGACAAGGAAGCTTACACAACTATTGAAGAGAAAGAAGGCAATTAAATGCAAATGGGTATTTGCAAAGAAAGAAGGGTTTCCTGACAAAGATGATATTCATTACAAGGCAAGGTTGGTGGCTAAAGGCTACGCTCAGAAGGAAGGAATTGATTTTAATGAGGTATTTTCTCTGGTTGTTAAACATTCTTCCATTAGAATTTTGTTAGCCTTAGTAGCGCAGTTGAATTTGGAGCTAGCTCAACTTGATGTGAAGATTGCATTCTTACATAGTGACTTAAAGGAGGAAATATATATATCTCAGCCAGATGGATACAAGGTTACTAGTAAATAAAATTGGGTTTGCAAACTGAACAAATCGTTGTATGGACTGAAACAATCTCCAAGGCAGTGGTATAAACGATTTGACAAGGTTATGAAGGGTCAGAAATACACAAGAAGCAAATACAACCATTGTGTGTATTTACGCAGACTTCAAGATGGATCCTACATCTACCTCCTCTTATATATTGATGATATGTTGATTGCGGCAAAGAGCCAAAGTGAAATTGACATATTGAAGGCTCGGTTGAGTAAAGAGTTCGAGATAAAGGATTTAGGGGAAGTCAAGAAAATTCTCAGCATGGAGATAAACAAGGATAAAGAGAGAAGCAAGCTTTGGTTGTCATAGAAGCAGTATTTGAAAAAAGTATTACAACATTTTGGTATACATAAAGATTCAAAACCTGTTAGTACCCCACTTGCTCCTCATTTGAAACTAAGTAGCCAATTATCTCTAAAGTCATGAAGAGCGAGAATTCATGGCAAAAGTCCCATATGTTAATGCAATTGGAAGCTTGATGTATGCAATGGTGTATACAAGACCAGATGTTTCACAGGCTGTTAGTGTTATAAGCAGGTACATGCATGATCCGGGTAAGGTTCATTATCAAGCTGTGAAATAGATTCTATGGTATATCCTAGATACCGTAGATGTTGGTTTAGCATTTGAGTAGGATGAATTACTTGGTCAACGCGTAGTTGGATATTGTGATTCTGACTATACAGGTGACTTAGATAAGCGACAGTTTACAACTGGCTATTTGTTCACTTTAGTGAAGGCGCCAGTTAGTTGGAAGTCTACTTTGTAGTCAACAGTGGCTTTGTCTACAAAAGAGGCAGAGTATATGGCTATTACAAAAGCTGTAAAAGAGGCAATTTAGCTTCATGGGTTGCTTAAAGACTTGGGAGTTGGTCAGAAACAACTTAAGGTATATTCTAATAGTCAGAGTATTATTCTTTTAGCAAAGAATCAAATCTTTCATGTAAAGACGAAGCACATTGATGTTCGCTATCACTTTGTGCGGGAAATTCTAAAAGAAGAGGAGATACTTATTTAAAAGATTCGGACTACAGAGAATCCTGTAGATATGCTGACCAAGGTAGTTAGAAGAGCCAAGTTTGAACATTGTTTAGACTTAGTCAATATCTTGCACATTTGAGTCGGTGCCTGACAGCATAAATTTGGAAGCACCGTAAAGACTACTTTTATTATTTGTTTGATTGAGAAGATTTACATTTAGTGGGAAAAGAAATTGTGCCAAGGTGGACATTTGTTACTATTTGGCACCTTTTCATCTATCCCAAGCATCATTTTCATTCTTCAGAGTAAACACCCATACTCTTTTGGAAAAATCATCAACAAAAGTGACAAAATAATGCCTACCTCTAAGTGACGAAGTCTTGAAAGGTCCCCACACATCTGAGTGCACATAATCCAAAATTCCCTTGGTATTATGGATATCAGTGCCAAATTTCACTCTTCTTTGTTTTCCCAAAATACAATGCTCACAAAATTCCAATTTGCAAGTCTTCGTACCTTTCAATAATCCTTATTTGGCAAGAATTTGCAAGGATTTTTCACCAGTATGTCTCAAACACATATGCTATAGCTTTGTTGCTTCTACATCCTTCTTGCTACCAGAAGTTGCTGCCGCTGCTATCCCAACAACTGTACTACCTTGGTAGTAATACAGATTATTTTTCCTTATGCCTTTCAACATCATAAGTGCTCTTGAAGTTGCTTTAAGAATTCCATCTTACATCATCACAACTAAGCCTTTTGATTCTAAGGTCCCCAAAGAGATGAGATTCTTCTTTAACTTCGGCTCGTACCGCACGTCCCTCAAAATTCTGATGGATCAATTATGATTTCATAGCTTGGTTAAACCTATGCCGGGCGTTTTACATGGATTATCATTACCCATGTAAACAACCCCACCATCGAGTTCTTCAAAATCAAAGAACCACTCCCGAATGGGAGACATAGGTAGGAGCAACCTGAATCTAAAATCCACTCGTCTAGATGCGATGTTGAAGGTGAAACAACCAAAGAGATATCTAATTCCGCTTTACTTTTACACTCTGCAACATTTGCATCTTGCAAAGCCTTCCCTTTCTTCTTCAATTTTGGGCAGTCTTTCTTCCAGTGTCCTTACTTATGATAGAATGCACACTCATCTTTGGCAACTTAGTTTTTTGATTTGGATCACCCTCTTCTCCCCTTTGACTAGCTTTGCTGACGACCTCTTGCTACCAATGCTTCATTTGCTGTAGCTATTTTATTTTTCATTTTATCCTTCTTTCTCAATTCATGACTATACAAAGTAGAACATAAAGCATCCAAAGATACATTTTCCTTTCCATGAAGTAACGTAGTCTTTAAGTGTTCAAATTCATCGGGAAGAGATGATAACAACATCAAAGCCAAATCTTCATCCTCAAATTTCACATCCAAATTCAACAGGTCTGTTACTAATTGATTAAATATAGTGATGTGTTCATTCATAGTAGTACCTGGTCGATAATCAATTCGCAACAGTCTTTTCTTCATAAGGAGCTTATTCTGATCACTCTTTTTCAGAAATTTATCCTCCAATGCCTTCCATACTTTGTGTGCAGAAGTCTCGTTCTTGAAAGCATACTTCTGCTCTCTGGAGAGATACGAACAAATTGTTCCACATACTAACCGATTTATGATATTCGAATCCTTATCCTCGACATCTTCTGGTTTCTTTTCGTCAATGACAATGTCAAGACCTTGCTAGAAAAGGGAGTCTAAAACCTCCTCTTGCCACATGCCAAAATGACCAGTATCGTCAAATATCTTCACCGCCAATTTCAAACTTAACAACAGAATCCTCGACCATGATGACGAGGAACTCGATATCCCTGGTGTTTCTTGATCATTATGTGCCATTACAGACTCAAAATATAGTATTCAATATAACAAAAATTACAAACAAACCAAGGACGAACCTTTGGCTCTAATACCACTTGTTGAAAAATTTGGGTAATTTTTCCCTCTAAGGTACACAATTAGTGAAATGAACCAATTCGGTAATACCCGGGAAAGATCATAATCACCTCCTAGACAGTTTTACCATTCCACGTAAAGTTGCAGGAAAGGGCGGATGGGTCACAAACGGTCCTACTTAAAACTCGACCTCCTAGACAAAAATTACGTGCATGTTGTATTTATCACAACCTAACCTATGTACACACACAAATAGTAAATACACCCAAATAAATTGAACACAGCACTACAAATATACCCAACAAATAATATTGAATACTATACCACAACTTGAAAAGAAATAAAATAATAAATGCATAATAAAAGAAATAAGGAAAGAACGCACTCAGAAAAACTTGATAACGGAGTTCGGCCAATTGTGCCCACGTCTCCGGAACACCACTCAAATGGCCCGTTTTTATTTAATATGGGAAAAGAGATACAAATTTGGGGGATGATTACAATAGGAGGGGAGAGCTTCTTTTTATAACTACCAACGGTGCCTACGTCTCCAAAACACCACTCAAATGGCCCGTTTTTATTTAATATGGGAGAAGAGATACAAATTTAGGGATGATTACAATAGGAGGGGAGAGCTTCTTTTTACGACTACCAACCCCAGCAAAACATATAAACTCACGAGTGGGATAGATGAAAAGGTACCAAATAGCAACAATAATAAATCATGCCAATAAGAGTTTACACTTTGAAACCGAACCAATGAGTGTATACTAATGAGAAGGTGCAACAAATAGAGAATATTTTGAAATAAAGATGAAGCATATGAAGTTATCATGAATGATAATGATACAAATCACTGAAGCGTCTCAAGTTACTTCGCAATAAACATCCACTTCAAAACATTCTGATAGTGCATCACATGTTGATGCTTCACAATGAAAATTCACTTCAAAACATTCTGATAGTGCATCATATGTTGATGCTTCGCAATGAATATCCACTTCAAAACAAAACATGCTTCTCAAAATGACTTAATATCTCATGAGCCTCACTTAAAATGATGGATCTTTCTAAAAACTTCTTTTTCGGTGCTTTGCTGGAAAACATTGGTAAGCTTTCTAGGTTAGAGGAGCTGAGGATTAATGATAATTCATTAGCTGTTGATGTCCCAGTTCAGTTTCTAGATCATAATTACAAGTTCCAGATCTAGGGCAGAACTGGTTTTCCAGTGAGATTCCTCAGTTTTTGGGCAAACTACAACATTTAAAGATGTTGTCATTGGGAGGACATATGTTTTCTGGTTCGATTCCAGCTAGTCTTGGAGTTCTTGATTAGCTTCAAACTTTGAATTAGCAACAATAAGCGTACAGAAAATTTACCAACTGGTTGATGAAGCCCAGTAATGAGTACTTTGGAAATCAATCAAAATGGATTCTCTGTCGAGGTACCTAACGCCATAGGGGATTTGAAGAACCTGCAAATTATAAATATGAGTACAAGTGGTTTTTGCAACAGAGTTCGGGTGAGTATTAGGGGTTTGTTGAAACTTAACGTTATGGATTTGAGAAAACAAAGTTTGTCCAGCTAGTTGCCACTTTGGTGTGCCAACTCTTAATTCGTTGCTTTGCTAGAGAACGGTCTCAGTGGGGATGTTCCTAAAGGTTTTAGTAGTTTAGCCTTGGTTTGGATTGAAGGACAACAAGAGAAAAGAAAGGAAGATAATTGAAATTCTCTTACGGCTTGTTTGGTTGAACAGCTGGAATAGATAAGGAATAGAATAGTTGTTATTAGGAATAGAAAATATAAGGAATAGAATAAAATAGGTATTACTTTGTTTGGTTTACCGCCAAAGAATTTCTATGTCAGTGTTTGGTTTAAAAATAT
>JAOTAZ010000003.1:18912978-18924030 GCA_025629785.1 Erythroxylum oxycarpum
CCAAACAAAGGAATAAGAAAGTTTTAGGAATAGGTCAGGAATAGAATTCCTATTCCTGTGAACCAAACATGCCATTAGTTTCCACCGTTTAAACAAAATTAGCAAAGGAAAAGTGAGAGAATAGAGAGGAAACTATGGAAAGTTTGGGCCAAATATATTTCCCTTTAAATTGGTAGAAAAGGAAGAGAAATCTAAGATAAGAGAACCCCAATATATTTAAATTACCATAATATCCTTATCTGTGTAAGTTGAAGTTCCATAATCAAGAGCATAAAGGTCTCAACAAATTTTTTTGTTCAATATAAGTTTAAATTCCCTCCTTTAATAAATTAGGAAAATAAATAGAGGAAATGAAGTCTCATTTCTTTTCCATTCTTTTCTCTTTTTTTTTCTTCAATATTTCTTTTTCTTTCTCTTATGCAAGTAAGGATTCAAACAAAGGCTTAGATAATTTACAGTATCTGAATCTCAATTTTAATTCATTCACTGATTAGATTCCAGCAACCTAGGGGTATCTAAGGTCCTTGGTTGTTCTGTCATTATCGAATAGTTCTATTTCCGGGGAGATTCCTGCAGAAGTTGGTAACTGTTCTAGTCTTGATGTTCTTGAACTTCGTTCCAATCACTTGAAAGGTAATATTCCAGGTGACATCTCCAGGTTTTGTCGCTTCAAGAAGCTTGATTTGGGTCAGTGTGAGTTAACAAAAGCAATACCAGAAGATATCCACAAATGCTCCTCCATGAATGCTCTGTTCCTAGATGGCAATTGTCTTTCAGAACATATACCAGTCTCATTATCAAGGTTGTTTAATCTAACGGTAATGAATCTTTCTTCTAATAGTTTGAGTGAACCAATTCCTACAAATTTTTCAAGACATTTTTGGGTTAAAGTACTTGAATTCATCAAGAAACAATCTTGAAGGAGAGGTTCCAAATCTTCCGGCTTACATATTCAATGACCCTTTAGTCTTTTTGGGAGAATGGAAAGCTATCTGGGAAGCCATTAGATATAAAATGTCAATATGTGAAGATCAGATGAAGGAAAGGCTCTTTCTGTGATTCGCTGTATCACATGTCAATTATATGATTGTAAAATCTGTTATCAAATTTAAAAAAAAAACATTATAATAAAATTCATAAGATAAAATTTCTGGCTTAAATATCACATGAATAATGTGAAAATTTATACCAAATGTTTGAAAGCGTTGAAATTTATCGTTTTGAAATATTAAGATTAAATTATATTAAATAA
Source organism: Erythroxylum oxycarpum (assembly GCA_025629785.1). Taxonomy (NCBI): domain Eukaryota; kingdom Viridiplantae; phylum Streptophyta; class Magnoliopsida; order Malpighiales; family Erythroxylaceae; genus Erythroxylum; species Erythroxylum oxycarpum. The sequence continues at coordinate 18,914,231 of JAOTAZ010000003.1, forward strand.
GATTTAAAAAACATTTATTTTCTAAAATTTACAAATAATTCAGTATCTTGTGTAGAATATGAGGAAGTGTGGTTGTTTTTCTTTTTTCAACGATGTTTCCATTTAAAAGAAAAGAATCCATATTTGTAAAATAAAGTTTGCGCAAAACTCTCCTTATTGGAATTTTTAATAAGACTTAATAAAATATGAGAGTGGCGGAAACGCTTACTCGTAAAATCGCTTAAGTTTAGGGTAAAATCTTTGATCTCTTCTTTCTAGATATTTTAACTAGTGACTTTACTTCAAACAAAACAAAAAACTAGTGACTTACGAAACGTTTAAAAGATCCAACTTATTTAATTAGACTGCTTGTTTGCATATGAAGAGAGAAAGGGAATGGATGGGCAAATCTTCCAGAATTGGCAACCTAAAGAAGCGGATGCAATTGAGAGATGCCAGCAATTGGGAAGCCATTAATACTCCGCTTAAATGCAATAAGTTGGTTTCACATATCAAGTGTAATATATATATATAAATTTCGATAAATGTATAGAATATTAGTTTTATACTATAGGCTTTCTTTTAGCACCCCTCCTAGTTATCAGCATGCAAGTATTAGTATTAGTAAACAGCCACTAAGACATTCAAACCCACATTCGTAAGGGTACAACGAGGAAGGGAACAAATACAAATGCCACATAGGCTAGAGGTTAGGAATTAGTTACAGAGAGAGTGTGAGAATGAGGAGGTACAGAAGATATAGAGGATTCGGTATAGAGAGGGGGGGATTATTATTCATATTCTGGAAATCATAGCTATTGTATTGGCCTGGAAGCCACACTTTCAGGAGAAAAAGGCTTCTGTTGTACCTACTAAATACCTAAATAATACAATCTCTACTTCTATTTTCTATCAATTGGTGCTTTCATTGAGAGATTTAGAGGGCAGAGATTGTATGCCAACTAGAATGGAGGCTCGAGTATCGGCAGTAGAGGCATCTCTTAGGAGGCAGGAATCATCCCTCTCAACACAAGAGGGAATGATTAAATCGCATGACACCCCTTTGAAGGATCTTCAATCGCAGCTAAGCTCTCTGATGGCTAGTGTCGAGACGCTGGCCAAATCGCAACATTTGTTATAGTCGGAGATGAGGGATGGGTTTCAATACTTGATGGCCAGAAACTCGCAGAAACAGAAGATGGGCGAAGAAGAAGAACCATCGGCGTTTACCCATCTTGTGTCCTCTTCAGCTGGTGGTGACAGAGCCGAGCATCTCTCTTCGGTTACCGCCGGCAACGACAGACCCATAGATGGACCGCAAGGAGCTGGGCATCGCCGACAAGTTGACCACGCTTCTTCGACTGCCACAGAACGCGCATGGGAGGAATATAGGAATGTCGCGCATAGGGTCGACCTCCCTGCTTTCCACGGGGATGACCCATTCGCATGGGTCACGAAAGCCGAATCCTACTTTGTGATTCATGAAATCCCTCTTGAGCTTCGTCTACCCATGGTTCAGATTTGTATGGAGGGATCGACGTTATATTGGTTCATGACTTTACGAGAGTTGGACCCACGAATGACTTGGGAGAGATTCAAACGATCGTTGTTCGATTGTTATGGAAGGAAGGACGAGGGTGACCCAATAGAAAAATTGAAGTCGATCTCCCAACTTGGTTCGGTGGATGAGTATATCAATGAATTTGAGAAAGTTGTCACATATTGGTCATTTTCCGGAGGAGTAGTATATGAGTTGTTTTTTGAGAGACTTACGTGAAAAAGTAAGAAACAGAGTTCGCACTCACGATCCCTCAACCAAAACTCGATTAATTTCTATCACAAGGAAGGTTGAAAGGGAATTAATTGGCGAGGGAGTGATTCGGCCAGGAGAAGGGAGAAGAAAAAACGAAGGCCTTCATGCGATCCCTGGGCACCGAACAGGAAACACCCATATGTATCGTCCAGATCAGCCGAACCATGCAGTGGGGAATATTAAAAATGAAGTGAGGGAGCTACCCCATAAACAGAGAGACCCCAACACTAACAATCACCGAACAATGAATCCAAAATGGAGAGGCACGCGTAACTTGACTTACGATCAACTTATGGAAAAGAGAGAAAAAGGGTTGTGTTTTAAATGTGAGCATTGTTTCGGTCCTCTCCATCGCTGCCCATACAAAGAATATAGGTTAATTATATGGGAAGGTGATGAAGCAGACGTGGAAGGAAGTCACCGAGAAGCTCCAGTGGAAGACGATCAGCAAGAAGAATGGAAGTTAGTGTGCAATTCTATGGAGTTCATAGAATTGGGAAGTGATCAATCCTCACCCCCGAAGTCAATGGTCTTAATAGGTAAGCTAAATGAATTGCCTATTGTTATAATGGTTGATAGTGAAGCTAGCCATAACCTTGTATCCCGAAGATTGGTTCAAGCTATGGGTATCACTATCACTTCAACCAAAACTTTTGGTGTTAGGTTGGGGGATAGACATCGATCCTTCTTACAAGGGCTTTGTAAGGAGATTAAGCTGGAGTTGAATGGAGAAGAGTTTAGGGTAAATGCATATGTGTTTGACACGGAAGGACCTGATCTAATCTTAGGAGTTGCATGGCTAGAAACACTAGGGGTGGTAAAGGTTGATTGGAAGAGAATGTACATGTCATTTAATCGGAAGGGAGTGGAGGTTACTCTGCAGGGAATTCATGTGCATGCTTCTTCTCCCCATGTACTGCAACCAATTTTAAAGCATTAAGAGTTGGAAGCTGAAGGATTGATGTGGTCTTTAGAGATCGGAAGAACTCTACCTGACAAAATGAGAACCTTGAATAAGGGTCGAAGAGATGATTTGGGGGTTGTTTTATTCAGTGGCTTGTTCGTTGGAAAGACACACCAACAGAAGAAGTGCAATTCCCTTTCATCCACCTTGAAGACAAGGTGCCTTTTGAGGAGGAATGAATTGTTAGCACCCTTCTTAATTATCAGCATGCTAGTATTAGTATTAGTAAACAACCACTAAGACATTCAAACCCACATCCGTAGGGGTACAACAGGGAAGGGAACAAATACAAATGCTACATAGGCTGGAGGTTAGGAATTAGTTACAGACAAAGAGTGAGAATGAGGTACAAAAGATATATAGGATTCGGTATAGAGAGGGGGAGATTATTATTCATATTATGGAAATCATAGCTATTGTATTGGCCTGGAAGCCACACTTCCAGGAGGAAAAGGCTACTGTTGTACCTACTAAATACCTAAATAATACAATCTCTACTTCTGTTTTCTATCACTTTCTGAAGCCAGGAAAATGAGAAATTAATCTATATTGAACAACTCAAATAAAGTTGCTAATACACAACCAAAAAAAGCAAAGAAAATTGACAAAATGGTACTTTCACATGTCAAGTAGGTAGGTATCACAAAGCATGTTGCTAGGCATCTCCGTTTTAGCTAGTCGAGTTTCTGGTCCTGTAAATCAAGTTATCTGCACACAAAGAGCAAATGTCAGCAACAAGTTGGTGTCGCTTTAACACCAAGCTAAGACAGTGGAAACTGAAATTGTTAGATAAGGCTGAAACACACGTGACGTGAGATGCTGATTCTCATAAATTGTGAAAACCTCGTACAAATAATCTCTAGTTTGTCTAATTGTCTTTCTTAAGCTAATATTAAATAACATTGCGAACGTAATTAACCCTTTTTTGCCGTAAGGAACTTCAGACACCTCATACTTTATGGAAAATTGATATTCCTAGCATTTCCTGGATGACGGACAATATCAAGCTCAAGCCCAAAAGTCTTCCACACGTGGAGAACAATTAATCCCATACGAATGCACATGATACTCAACAAACTTTAATTCTCTAATTTTTGTCAATCACGATCATGCCAAATTAAGTTACAGCATTAATTTGCAGTTACAATAGAATGTGGTAAGTTCTCAGGCTCAGTTGTGATGAGTACCAGAATTTGATTTGGTGGAATGTCTGATATCTTTACAGGTACTCCTTTGAAATGCTCTCCACATATTAGTGGACAAAACAGTTATGCATATCTGCCAGTCTCACATCACATTTTGCAGTTAAAAATCTAGCCTTCTGAGAGCTGCAAATTTGGTTGGCCTTCCTGAATAGTTTGTAGAGGCAAAACCCCTCTACCGAAATACGCTTGAGAAGAAGACTGCCATGCATAGATCTAGTGCTCCAATATGCTTTCGATAAATGGCCCAAAGAGATGGTAGGAGGGGAACCCATTGACATAAACTCTACCCTCTGCGCACAGAAATTCCTCCCGTAGTTTGTAGTTCTTAGCCTCTCAATAAAAGTTACGGTCATGGCCATACCACAACATATTAATGTAGATTCCAATCTCCGTCAAATCCATACCCATGCAGTCTTCCAGAAAAGTTCACAAACGTACACTTTGACTTGAAAAGGCAATGGATGCACTGGATGCAGTAAACTGCAGCAACAGAATCCGTAAGAAAAACTTACAAAAAAAGGGTAAAAGCGTTTCCATTCATCCCTGTTGGATGCTAGATACTATAAGTTGACAAACCTGAAATGTCAACTTGTTAGGATAACTAACTGTTGAACAAAAAAAGACTTCACAAAAAACAATAGAAATAATTAAAATATGTTAGCTGAGAGAACATACCAGAATCTCAACTCTGCATTGCATAATAGTGAGGAGCAAGCTCAGTCAACCATAAATAATCAATTCTCGTTACATTGCGGATGTACTTTTGATTAGTTTGGACAAGTTCATTAAAAATTATACACTCCGCCTTTGACTTGAATAAGACTGAGGAAGGGTGGATCTGCACTATCTGACCACTTGCCAAAGCCCTTCAATAAAGTTATACCAAATTTGTAAAGACGAAGTTTTCTAACCGTAAAATGGGGCACTAGGAAAATCATAAAATAGGAAGAAAACAGAATGTAAGAACATAGTAATCAACTAATTCGTTGATCATAAACAGATTCAAATAGCAACACCCTGAATGGACTTTTAATCAGATTTTAATGCCCAGGTGATGAAAATGCAATACCTGTATGCACCCTCAGGTTGCTTCAACGCCGCATTAAGGAAAAAGGAAGCAGCAAGACATCTGCCAAATTGAACCTTATCCTCTCCACAAGAAGAGACGTGAAGACCCATTTGCTGAACATGTCCTCGAATTTGACTATAAATGATAATGACCACATGAATCAATGAACATCGAGGATGACATTCACAACAAATCAACTTTAACAAAAACATTTAATCCAGAACACTACTACATGAAAAGTAGAAACGTGAGTAAAAGCCTACTGGACAGAGGGAAAAAATAAGATAAAGAGCCTACCTGTGAATGTCACGAGCATGGCGTAGAGATCGACTATTAATAAAATTCTCCTTGCACCATTTCCTAAGAATTTTGTCTGTTTTCCTTTGAAAGTTTGTTTCATTTTTTCCAATAAGTTCTCTGTTCCTCTTCTCCAAAAGTTCATCTGCTGCTCGATATACATTAATTAAAGTCAGATGATCCCCATCAGGACTTGTAAAGCACTTCATTGCAGTTTTTGCCTAGCAAAAGGGAGAATTGATTAAATGCTTTGTTAACGGAGTAATCATGGTGTAAAATTAATTTTAAGAAAAGATTGCTGTAGTTCATAATTGAAGCATATGATGCCAGTACAGATTTCATAGGTGATGCTGCTAACAAAACTTTTGAGGAGAAGACTTTCATTTTCTAGATAAATCAATCACTACAACATGAGCAAGATAAAAATGACAGATCTTAGTTTCTTTGTTTTGTAAGTCTTAAACTTCTAGAAACTGTAAGAACCATGTTACCGTAACCAACCAATTAACACAATCAATTCAAAATCTATTGGTTGGTTATTTCCTTGTAGTTACTGTCTGATCAGGACCAGCCAGACACAACTCAGATAAAAATATTTTCAACAACTAGAAGTTGTTAAAATAACCATCTAGGAAGAACGTAGAAGAAGCAACTAACTACCTGTTCTGACTTCTCTCGGGGAGTGTAAAAGATAGATTCCACTGAAAGCATTGCAACAGTTATCAGCATTTCTTCTAAGCAGTTGAAATGACTTGCTAGGATCAGAGCTTTTGAATATATGGGGTCTAAGGGAAGCTGAGCCATTTGCCGCCCAACTGGGTCTGATAACTTACAATCATCTGTCAAAGCACCTAGCAGGAACAATTGCTCCAATGATTTGATAATAGCAGCCCTGTTAAAAGCATGGCCAACATGATCATGACATATTTCTTCGTTAGGAAGCATTTCCTAACAATATAACTAACGCAAGGAAAAGACCTTATTGACATCTTCGAAACAGTACGAATAAAAGTTACAAGCTATGCAAAACAGACAGAAAAGACATGTTGCAAGCCAATTGCATACATCCTAATTACCATTATAGAACCAACAAGCAATCTACAAGTTCAATGAGTTCACAGTGCATCACAAATGGTTTAAAAAGTTTTTGGCAAACAAGGATTTCCCTAAACCAAATCACATAGACATGCACATATTCATTAACATAGGTAAAACATAAGCTATAGCAAGAAGACATCATCTTCAAAATATGGAGTACCACCCACACTAATCGGAGGATATAAGAGCATATGTATACTCACCTAGATGGTTTTTCCAAGAAATCAAACCCAATTATATCATCAACCCCAAGGACCTTGAGCTGCAAAATGATATTTGAGAGGTTGCACCGTTTAATCTCTGGTTTTGTGGAATCTTCTAATTTCTCAAATTCCCTCTCTGGATAAAGACGGAAGCATTTGCCAGGTCCTTCACGCCCTGCACGCCCACTGTTGTAAGACATTAAAAATCATTTTCAATTTCCTGGTCACAAGCATCCCATTGATTCAGCAGTGAGAAGGACTTTTGGATCAACAGGGTAAGAAACTTGAGATATGCTAGAACGCAGAAGTTAAATTATCTCAAATATGATTAATTCATTAAAAACAGTACTTGGTGAACACACATACAGACACACAAACAGTCAGAGCCGGAGAAGAACATGCGCTTAATAACATCAACTAGAAGGCATAAATAGGTCCTTATGAACTGCTAATAAAAGATATTATGAATTCAACATAAAAGATGATCTTGGATATAATCTACAAGCAACAATCAGCTTGAAATAATTCAGCTAACCAAACTGGCCAAAACTTTACACATGAGAACCTTTCTCTTCGTTCACAAGTATATTTCAGTATGACTACCTTCTCTGAAGTGCCTGAGCCTTTGATGTTGGAATTATCATCAGTGATTCCATGCCCTTGAGAGGATCATACGAGCGTGCTTTTACAAATCCAGGATCAACAACGTACTTAATCCCAGGTATTGTGACTGATGTCTCAGCAATATTTGTAGCTAATATCACCTGAACAGAATGGTAAGTTGAGAACATCAAATCCTGTGAAAATTAAAACATAGCACAAATGGCACCACACATATGGTAGGAGGTTCTGCAAAAGCACTCCAGATGATGCGCTGCAACTACTATGCAAAATTAAAACATAGCCCAAATGGAACCCTGCGTATGGTAGACTTTAAAATGCAAAAGCACTCCAAATGCAGCTCTGCAACTACTACACAAATTTACATTACACCAAATATTTAGATAGATGGATATATAGTAACAAGCAGTAGACAAATTAGCCGTTTCTATCATAAATAATCAGACTAAAGTTTTCATGTTGTCCAATATCATGTGAATAATGTAATTCCAAATCAACATCATATCACCATTACCATGGAGGGAAAAGCATCCAAATCATGAGACTCGAAATGTTCATGTGGTATGTAGAGGCTACCTCAAATGCCTCACTATGTTACCTTACGATACCCAGCTGGTGCGGGCTTAAATGCTTGCATTTGTTGTTCGGATGGAAGAGAAGAAAATATGGGAACAGTTACCATCATCTGACTACTTTCTGGTAGGCTATTAACTTGCTCCTTGACAGCTCTTTCGACAGATTCTATCTCTTCTTGGCCAGTTAGAAATGCCAATATATCACCAGGCGGCTCCTCCAAGTGAATCTAAGAAAATAATGGAAAAATGGATAATTTGGTTTAATAATTCAACAAAACCATGACTACAATTTCCACAAAAAATAATTTAACTTTAAACGAGTAAAAAACATGAAATTCCGCTTGGTATGTATACATATATATCTTGAATAAAACTAAAGAACTTGAAAAAGGGATCAAAGAACATATAAATCATAATCGTATACCTAAAGTAGAACAAAATGTTATTGGTAAACCTTTTGACACTAAAAAATTTAGATGTTGAAAACAATACTTAGCATGTGATTAAAAGTAGTCAGAAGATTTCCAAGCTTGGAAACTTCAGAGAGGGGGGAAAGGATACCTACCTGAAAAATTGTAACCAAAGTAGCCTCTAAGTAGTCTCTCTGAGGATGAAGAGTATAAAGTATGTCAACCGGATGCTGGCGACCTTCAATATGAACAGCTCTGGCACCACCAAAGTACTTCGAAAAAATTCGTGCATCCAAACTAGCAGACATTATGACTAGCTTCAAAGGAGGAAATTCCATGCCTTGGCATTGGTTAAGAAAACCAACAGATTGAGTACCACTCTCGTTTTTCCTCACCATTCCAAAATTCCCCTTCTTACTATCTGCATTCACACAGCCACCAACTGATTTTGACCTTGCATTGAGTACACTTTTAAGCAATCCAAGCAACACATCAGTGTGGACAGTCCTCTCGTGAGCTTCATCCACAATGATAACCGAATACCTGGACAGATAAGGATCCAATAATGCTTCCCTGTAAACATAACCAACAAAAGGATCAAATCAACAAGAATGGGTGAATAACGAAGCACAACATACATAGGTAAGAACAAAAATTTATTACCTTAGCAGCAACCCATCAGTCATAAATTTGATCCTAGTGGAACTGGAAGTACTATCATCAAACCTGATGGAATATCCCACCCTATGGCCTAACTGCACATTACATTCCTCGGCCACTCGTTTCGCGACGGTGACAGCTGCCACGCGTCGCGGTTGTGTTATTCCAATAACTCTGCCGTCGTGACAAAACCCGGCATTGAATAGAAACTGAGGCAATTCTAAAGAGACAAAAAAAAAAGCAAATTAACATCCATGGTTTGCTTGATAAACTTAGAAGAAGAGAAGAGGGAAGATGCAAGCATACGAGTAGTTTTGCCACTCCCAGTTTCACCGACGATGATCAAGACATCATGGGCCCTAACCTCCTCGACAAGCCTCCCCCTCACTAGAAAACAAACAACAATTTATCTTCTTCTTTTTCGTTCATTCTTTGGCTTTTGTAAGACAAACTCATCGAAGAAGGTTTACCTGAGGCAATAGGAAGAGAGTCTCTCTGTTTTCTCATCCTTTCCCTCCTGAAACAAGAATTCAAATTATTGTAGAGACGTGAACCAAGAGAAAGAAGCGATAAGTTGCAATAGTAAGTTAAGTAAGAACCTGGCAATGGTATCATCTGAGCTATGTTGATTGGGTTTTAGGGTTTGCTGGGGATCAGCCATTGAAGGCATCTCCGAGACAGAGTTCACGTCGCTCTTAGTTGATACGACCGTTCCATATATTACTATTTACTAAAGTTAACCTACCGATTTAAAAATAAATATATCTATATTAAAAATATATATATAGCTATTTAATTTTATAATATACGAGACATACCTCATTATTATTATCCAAACTTAGTCTACGTATACATTTAAGCCTTAACACAAAAATCAAATAAATAAAGCAATATAAAATTATCATT
>JAOTAZ010000003.1:18958286-18974704 GCA_025629785.1 Erythroxylum oxycarpum
TTCTCACTGAGTTCGCAAAACTCACCCAAAATTTGCAACTATTTTTCAGGACTCTGAAGAATACCCCGTCCGGCGAATGGGAGTATGCCTACTGCAAGCTAGGAAAGTTAGAGGTCGGGATCAGTTGGATCTGTCTATTGTATTTGATTATCGTTGTCTCAATTTGTATTTCGTGATTTCTCAGAATTTTGTCTTGTTTTAATGTTGGGCCGGCCCTAAGTGGCCATTGGAATCTGTATGATTGATTGCATTATGAATGAACTGTAATTGGCCCGACCGGTAATCATTTTTCACCTATACATGTACTATTTCTGTGATTTATGCTTATGCTTGTGAAAATGTGTACAAACCGTAATCGAGTGATTGCTTTAACACGCCACTTCCACTGGCACGGACTCGGATATCCCTCTCAATGTCGAGTTTGGGTTGGCAGGAGTGGGGTGCTACATTACATGTGCAAAATTTCACTATTTACGTATATGTGTATGCATGAACATATCAAGACAATTTTTAAGCACTCAAAATTCATTCCAAATTACAATTCTATCCTTTCCATCGATGATGGGATGTTACAGGTTTATTAATATATATTTCATTTTCAAATATATATATATGGATTAGAATATAGAGGTGGTATTTGATAATTTAAAAAATGAAAGACTAATGTGATAATTTGTCGAATCTCATTAAAATTCTATGAAGTTAGCTTTATTTTTTATTATCTATATTAATAACCAACAATAATAACTAATATTTTAAAAACTCAACCAGTTCGGTCAGTACATGGTGTTAATAGAGGAATGTAAGCTGGTGTTCCTGGAATCACTTCAACTCGAGGTATTTGTGATCTTAAATACTGAAAACAGAAAGCTTTCAGGAACCATAGAATCTATTAGAGCTTGGAAGAAGAGCAAGGTGTTTATGTACTAGAGAACAAGCTTAGAATATATCTTAAAGGCATCGAGCTAGATACATTCGATCATTTTTTGGATGACCACTGGAGGCTAGAATGCAGCCTAGAGGACCAAGTCCAATTAGGGCTATCTTCCTTGCTCCAAGATCGTGTAGTGTCTGGTTCCAACAAAGAACCATTGACGGTATTAAGTCATATTAGTATTAAGGATGGCAAAAAACGAAAGTTGTGAACTTAATTATGTTCACGACATTAGGTTGTCAAGTGTGAGTAGGAATCCCACATTGGAAAGAGATGGAATTAGTAAAAGACATATAAGTAGAAAGGACCTATAAACCTAACGCTTTAAGGTTTTTTGTTAAAGTGTGGTGTCAAAATCCACAAGTATATTTCATCACTAGGCTCATGATGTAGATCTCTTGTAAAAATGCCTCCCCAGATTCAACAAGTGGTATCAAAACTGATGGTTCGGCAAGGGACGAGTATGGAAATAGTAATAAGATCCCGTGATTGCCTCCCTACAAAGAAGAGCAAGGAGACTCCTGGTGAGCCTAGACTAGTGGAGTAGAAGGGCTCTTGATGATGCCATATATTCGAGCTATTAAAAAAAAGGCTTTTACTCAAGAGAAAGTCCAAGTCCAATGTGGAAGTCCACATTTGAGGGGAAGATTATTAAGATGTCAAGTGTGAGTAGGAATCTCACATTAGAAAGAGACAAAATTAATGACAGACATATAAGTAGAAAGGACCTATAAACTTAACGTCTTAAGGTTTTGGGTTAAAGTATGATATCAAAACTCACAAGTATGTTTCATCACTAGACCCATGATGAAGATCTCTCATATAAGTGGGCTCTCCAAATCCAATACATGGCACATTGATAAGAAGTAAATCAGATTTTTGCTATAATTCAAGCTAGCATTAATAACATTATTCTTGTCAAAACTAGGAACAACAAAAGATGAGGTCGGACTAAGGCTTATAAATTAATCAAGCTTCAAGAAAGTAGATTTAAGCTCAAAGCAGAAACTTGAGAGAATAAAAACTCAAGTTTATGTCAGATTAATTGAGCTTTAGTCTGATCAAACTGGTTACCTCTAATCTTGAAATTCAACTCGAATCTAGATTTTTTTTGTACAAGGTTTAATTTTAAGAAAGATAAAAATTTAGATTTAAGCTAAGTTAATCGAGTTTGAGTGTAGCCAAGAAGATACACTCGACGTTGAAACTCAACCCAATTCTAAAAGTTCTTTTTATATTAAACTTGAGTTCGAACTTGAGTTACATCAAATCAAGATTTGTCTATTAACTTAACCTCTTTTGTCAAACCTAATAAAAAACTTGCATTTTTGTGTGGTTTAAACTTCAAACCCTTCTTTTTACCACTAAAAACCAAAATTTAAAATTTCCAAATAGGCTTTGTAAGAGGCGGTTGAAATTCAATCAAAGCAACAATGTCGTTTTAGTATTCATATTTAAGAAAGTTAAATTAAACGACATTATTTTTAAGGAGAGAGTTTGGTCTATTTAAACTGTCTAAAACAATGTTATATTAACTTTTACGTTTAAAAAAATTAAACCAAAATGACATCATCTTGAAGAAAGAGTTTGACTGGAGTCCCTCAGGTCTGAGTTTGGTCTGAAGCTCACCCCAGTTTCAAATCATATTCCTGATTAAAGGACAAATGGAAACAAGTGTTGAGTATGCATACCCATAATTGCAGTTCATATTCTTAAATGAGGACTGAGGCATATCGTTCAGGAGTGTATTTTTTGCTTGTAGAGTAAAACTTTGGCTTGAAGTAGTTGTTCACATAATCATTATTACCCATTGCGACAGAATACAGGCACTTGCTCAGGTGATCTTTAGCTGCTGATGAATTTTTACTTGCTAGAACTTCACCAATTCTTGAAATTGTTCTCTGATGATGCTAAAGCTGCGCTTCCATGGCATATCGAGCACCTCGTAACATTTTTTTTTCATGTTCACAACCCAAGAAAGGAAACTATATTCAATTGCATGAACAAGAAGAGTTTAGGTTTTGTCTTTTTTTAACCAGGTGTGAGCCTGTTTCTAATCGAATCCCAGAGCTTCCTGAAGCATAATTCACACCAATGAGCATGTCTTTATCATCTTTAACTACTGCAAATGGAAAAATCAAACTATTGAATCCCAGTAATTTAGCTGCAAAAACAAGATAAGAACTCTCGTTCGAAACTTGGAAAGATGAGGAAAAAAGTTATGGAGAGAAGAAGAAGAAGAAACTTAAGAAATCAGGTGTTGTAATGATGGAAGGTAATAATTCAGAGTTCTAATGATAGAAGGTAATAATACATTATCCTTAAACTAAGGTTCTGACTTTGTAAGGTTGTTACTTCACTCGTTGAGGAGTGTTACTAGATGTCAACCTTGATTAGTAATTAATACTACAAGAAAATTCAATGAATAGGGACGGAATATCAGGGACGGAAGTTATTCCGTTTTTGATCACCAACGGATTGTATGTGTCGTTGGAGAACCAAGACGGGAAGTCGGCCTATGCCAACGAAGTAAATTCCGTTGGTGAGAAGCGTCTGGAAGGCTTTAAAATTAACAACGAAAACGACGTCTTTTTTAATTTAACCAAAACGACGCCGTTTTGAATCTCGTTTTAAGCTTCCCAAAACCCCTTCCCGCCCATTCTCCCGCGCCTCTCTCTTCTTCTGGAAAGTCTGTCGTCGGCTTGAAGTCTCCCCCTAGCGCTAGCGGTTACCGCCATTGTCGCTGTCGGCTGATCCCATCATCGTCGTCGACACGTCTCCACCGGCTTCCCCTGCTCCGATGGTGAAACCGAAGGTACTTTGCCCACTTCTTCCTCTCCTATGTTCACAATCAGTTGCTGTCATTTTTAACGATTTGGATGTTTTTGGTTGATTAAAAATTAGTTTGGTGAGTGTTATTGCATGGGTATGGTGTTTGTTGTAGATGAAAGGGAAGAATGTGAGAAATTTTGATGGATTAGGGATGATAAAATGGTTGTATAGCATATGTTTGACAAAATGCCTATAGGTGTTTTTGGTGAATTGTTGTTGAAGTTTTTGTTAAGTCAAAATGATTTTACGATTAATGATTTTGATGAAAAATAAATAATAAAGTAAAAAGCAGACGCAAGCAAAAAAATAGTCGGAAGCAAAAGCAGACGCAAGCAAAAGCAGATGCAAGTAAAAATAGATGGAAGCAAAAGCAGACGCAAGCAAAAGCAGACACACGTAAAAAATAGAAGGAAGCAAAAGCAGACGGAAGCAAAAATAGATGGAAGCAAAAGCAAACGAAAGTAAAAAATAGACGGAAGCAAAAGCAGACGCAAGTAAAAAACAAACGCTAAACGCGAAAGCGGAAAGCAGACGGAAGAATCAAGAAGACACATCAGCTTGAATTAGTTACAGAACTTAACTGAATAACCGATTCTTGAAAGATCAAGAAGCAGTTGAAGACGAAGGCTATAATGTTGTTTCAAAGAGATTAAAGACGTTGTTTTTAGTGATTAAAAAGCTTAGCAATTCTTGAGAGATATTGTGCAAACAAACTAGAGCTACTATTTCTGTAACAAAGCTCGAAACACCTTTCAGTTTGAAAGTAGTGCAAATAGCCTGAGGAGGCTAAGAGTGAAAGAATACTATTTGTAGAGACCTGAAGAGGCTCAGATACAAAGAATACTTATAAAGTTTGAGAGAGAGTGAAATCTCATAAAGACATCTGAGGACTGGACGTAGCCCACAGTTTGGGGTGAACCAGTACAAAATTATTGTGTCGAAATCTCTCAACTCTTAATCTCTCTCAACTCTTAACTTTAGATTTTGTTGTTGTTATACAAGTTTTCAAAAATACTTTACAACTTTGTTTTTTGATTGTTTTGTGAAAAGAACGAAGTTCTTTGAACGAACGAATTTTAAAAAAGGGGATTAACGAAAAGAATACACAATTCAACCCCCCTTTGTGCATTTGTATCCCATTATTAAGCATTGTATTAACGTGTGATTCACTTCATATGGTTCACTCATTGAGTTCGCAAAACTCATCAAAATTGCAATGTTGCTTTTAGGTACTGAGGAGACTTAGCTTCTCTAGCTAGTCTAGTTGAAGTAGCTTCTACATTTCGACGATCAATGTTGGGATTAGTTGTACCTAAAAATGTCTTAGTTATGTTGTATCAAGAATTATATTTCTCAACTACTATATATTATATATGCCAATTTTAGAAATGAAATGACAATCAATACTAAATAAGAATGAAAATAAAAATTGAACAAAATGATTGAGACTGAATATGATTGTGAATAAAATAATTCAAAATGAAGTTTCAAAATGCTTTTGATATGTGGAAACTTAAAATGTGGAAATGCGATCGTTTGAACGTGCCATTTTTGTAGAGTATGTTTCTAAATATCCTTCAGTATATCGAGCATATGCTTTATGAGAGTGGTATGTTACAATTTGTTCATCTAGCTATGAAATTTATAATCTACTTAGTTGTAGGATTTGGAGCATTATAGAATTTCTAAATGTGTAACCAAATAGGAAGACCATGATATGGACATATTTTTAGGAATCTTTGAATCTTTCCCACGTATCATATAAAGTATCTTATTTAATTTAAGTGTAGGAAGAGATGTCGTTCCTCATTTTCACCCTTTTGGCTAATGGAAACTACTTCATTTGAAATTTCTCTACCATTCAATCCCAAGTCATAATTGATCCTTTAGGAAGAGAGTTTAGCCATTGCTTGGCTCAGTTCCTCAATGAGAAAAGAAACAAACTTAGTCTAATTACATCATTAATGGCCTTGTTTATTTTAAAAGTATTGTAATCTTTAAAAAATGGTGATGTGAGCATTTGGATCCTCATCTTGTAGTCCATCAAATAGAATGGATTTTTTTCATCATTTATATAACATTTGGTTTAATCTCAAAGTTTTTAGTTATAATAGTTTGTCTGATCATACTAAACTCAATTCCAGATGGTGATGGCCTTACCTAATTAGACACAGTTCTGTTTTGTTCTACCATAGTTTCTATTTGCATGTTTTTAAATTCTCGCTCTCACTTTTCTACCCTTTGTTTAAGTCTAATTATAAGGTTTTGTAAAGTTATTCTTTCAATTTTTGCATCTCCCTCAACTAGTTCTGACAGATTGCTTTAGGTTATAAACAAATCCAACTCTTAAAAAGCAATAAGAGAGAGAAATATTAATGATCAAAAATAAAATATCAAAAGAAATAAAATAAATAATAAATAAATGGTTAGATTAATAATAATCAAGTGTTCCTAATATCTTAGTCCCCAATAATAGTGCTAAAATTTGATGTGATGTTTGATATGAATTAATATGTTTTGACTGCAAGCACAATGTAGCTTTAGCTAGCATTAGTGACTATGGGTCGATCCTACGAGGATTATGAGTACTATTAATAACTCTTCTCCTATTATCTAACTGACAGTCAAGGTGAATTTGATATATTATATTTTAAATAAAATAAAATTAAACTAATAGTAAGGCAACACTCTCAAATAAACTAAAATAGAAAAATAATGAAAAGTCAACTAATAAAACATCGATACTTGGAATTCATACGCCTTATAGTCTCAAGTAATCATGATTTCACTAATAAATTGAATCTAAAGTTCGGTAAACCATGGAAATTCCTTAATTATGCTAATATCTTTCTTAAGAATGTTAACACCTAATTATAGGATGACTAATCGAATATCTTCATAAGTAAAACCCTAAAATTGGATTAATCAAAATTTGAAATTTACTATTAAGTAACCCTAATCTAGAAGATTTATGTCAACCTATCTCTTTATTTTCTGACAACTACTTTCAATTACATTAGATCTATTCATATATTGGATTTCTAAATCTTAATTATATGAAATCATACATGAATGAATATGTTGACAATATTAATTGAAGAATAAATAAGAACATGATAGATGCATAATTGATCATATTTGTACCTCATATTTGATGCATTTTTGTTTGATATTTTATATTTTTATCGTATATTTGGTACTTAATGCCTTCCAAGTGCGTTACAGAGTATAATTGCCTTCATAGACTTAAAAGAAAAGAATTTGAACAAAAATATAGTATAAAACAAAGATTCAATGCACAGAAGGGATGCATGACTGTTCGTCTTTTGGTTTACGTCTCCTAGGCCATATAGTTTCAAAAAATTTAGAGAATTTGATCGGTCTGATCAAAACCCTCGAATTCAATATAAAAGATGATTTTCAGAGGTAAACAAGAGAAGGAGACAAGAGGAGACTTTAAGAGATGATTCAAGACGTAAAGATTATTCTCAATGGGTGATTTGATTCAAAGAAGTGGAAAACACAAAGAGTTCCTCAAAAGATTTATTGAAATACAAGACCAAACCTCAACATAGAAAGAATATTCAATCAGGGAGATTTAGAATTATGAACCCATTGTTTTCAATTCGTTTTTCTTTCAGTGTATGATTGATTTTATGTTTGATAAAGTGTAACTAAACATTTTGTTATTATTTAGGTTAGATAAACCCTATGTTAATACTCTGATATGACTTGATTCTTTTATTAATTAAATTGGTTTGATTGTTATATTGTGATCAGATGGTATGTTTTATTTATGTCTAAATAGACCTAGGAATATTAGAAAATAATCAGATTTCATACATAAAGATCAAGAAATCTTATTGATGGATAGATCTACCATAATTCGAAAGAGTTGATTGTAACCATAGAGATAGGATGACATAAATCTTCCAAATTAGGGTCAAACTTAGTAGAGGGATTTATAAATTGGTAAAGCAATCCTATAAACTTTAACCTGAGTAATTTGGTTGAAAACCTTAGGATTAGTTGTTAGTAGACTCAAGGCCAGCTATTAACATACGATAGGAATCTCGACAGTCCAATAAATGAATAAAACAATTGAGTAATAAAAGATCAATCTATTAAGGTTTTGGGGGGATTTGAAACCTAAATACTAATTATTGATATTGGAAATGTTCTAAGTGATTTCTTAATTCTTTGTTCAATATCGTTACCCATTTTATTTTACTTGCTTTAGTTTTATTTTCTTTTATTCAAATCCAAAACCGATAGGCTAGATAATAGGAAAAAATTAATTACTAATCACTGTCTTCATGGGATCTACCTGTACTTACCGGTACTAGCTACAATTATGTCGTACACTTATGGTTATTAAGTCAATCAAGTTTGTAGCGTCGCTGCCGAGATAGTGATATTAGGAAAACCTCTATTTTATTACTCTAGCCATTTCTCTTTATTTTATTTTTGTTTCTGTTTTCTTTTATTTTAATTGAGCTTATTTATTTGTTATTTATTATATTTTATTGTAATTATGGCTTATTCATTTAATTATTTTTTGAATTTATCTAATTGATCTTGAGTTTGTGTGTTACTGTAGGATTTAAAATTCATTGTTATAGCCACAACTCATAATGGAAGGATGGAACAAACAATACTTTTATGGGAGCCATAACACATCTTCATTATTTTTAATATTACCATATAAGAGAGGGAGGTGTTTTCACATATTTTCGAAAGCTCAACTGATATATATATCGTGTTGTGACATTTGTGGGAGTTATCACTACATTCATGAATGTCAAATGCTAGTATATATGTGGGACCAACTGAACATATATAACCAACCTTAAAGTGCACCATACGAAAATAGATATAATTCAGAGTGGAGCAACTCTTTCGCCTATTGATGGAATAAAGACGCTCCAGTTGAATATTTATAGTACCCAACACCTCTAGTTAACAAGTTAACTCTGGAAGATATAATAATTGATTTCATTTAAGAATCAACCATGAGGCATCAAGAAACAGATGCTCGTATATAAATTTGGTAAATCAGATGGACTAGATAGCAAATATACTATATAACAAACTGTAAGGGAGTTTGTTTAGTCCTACTGAAATAGGTCCCAAAGAACTTAGGATGGCAATCACCCTTAGGAGTGGAAACGAGATCCTAAAAGAAGAAGAAGAAGAAGAAAAGGGAAGCATTATAAACAAAATAATGGAATACCTTGCCAAACTTAAAACATAAACGATGCTAATTCAAAAAAAGAGTTTCTTCACCTGAATATCTTGAGCATAATACATAGTATTATTTAAGCCTATTAACGTAGCAGAGTGAAGAAAAGACAATGATTTACTTCATGGATGAAGAGACATTCCAAGAGAAGCTTCTTGAAGAAGCCTCCATCTAAGAAGAAGAAGTAGAGAAGTGACAGGAGATAATTGAATAAGATAAGCCAAAAACTTCTATCTAAGAAGAAGAAGAAGAGTGGAATGAGGTAGCTGAGGAAGAATTGACAGAGGAACCAAGTAAGGAAACTATTGATGAGGTGTTAGTAGTGACCTTAAGTACGCAGGGTTCTCACTTTCTTAAAGACAAATTGTTTAAGGCAACCAATGTTTTAGGGAGTTTTGTTATCCCCTCTTTCATTAACAATTTGTCATTAAAAAGGAAATTAATGCTTGCAATTGGATTTACTAATTTGAAAAATTATGTCCTTGTTATTATTTTGCAACAAGTGGCTTACTTACAGGCTACGACACCTTTATGCAGGGAAATGGGTGGAAGCAAACCACTCATTATTGATCTAGGATGAAGTTCATCATTTAATTAATTTTTAACAAATTTTTTCAAGCTTATTATAATTTTGATTATCAATTCTATCATTGATATCTTGAATTAGTTGAATTCTGTCTATAAACATAGTATTTCATTGTTGAATATTGATTTGAATTGGTATAACAAGGATGATGTTAGAACAAAATTAGTTTTCTAAGTCATAATTTTAGTAATCAGTGAGATGATCAAGTTGAATGATATTGCAAATTATTTACACACATAATACCCACCTTTTTCGTGAGTTTTTGAACTAAGAGAAATTTTCAAAACTTTTTAAGCTCTTTTATGTCTTTCATGTGTGTTGTCATTGTATTGTAGAATGATTATAGAACTTGCTTTTATTATGCATATTGAGACCATATTTGTTAAATTAGAAACATTGACATGATGAAAGCATTTAGATTCAACAACTTATTTAAGCAAATTTCTTTGAAAATTACCACACCCTTAAGTTTACCTTTAAGAATAACCAAATTGAGCCTTAGCCTTTCTCATTGATTTAACCCACATATTAATTCTTACCTTATTTTTCTTTGAAGACCTTTTTATTGTTTTGAACCTTTAAGGCTATTTACATTGTTTGCTTATTTAAGACTTGAAATTCTTAAAGGGTCAATTATTTCTTTACTTATGGTACTAAACACTCAAATTGTTGTGTTAAAAAAAGAGCATTAAAAAAAGAAGAAAAATAAAAAAATGAAGAAAAGAATAGGTATATAATACCAAAAATATGCATTAATTGAGAGTTTTGATGCTTTTCACCCTAAACACTCGAGTGCATTGAGTGAAATCTTGATGAGGGTGTGAAGATATATGCTTTTGATTTCAATGTGTTTGTTGATGTAATCACTATTAATATTACTTAGAGAGTTAATTTTAAGATAACTTGATTCTAATTGTGTTTTAATTTGATTCAATATGATATGATGATTTATAGTATGAATGGACAAATTAAGATTAATGATAGATTGATGTTGTAGATTTATAATTTTGATTATGGTTTGCTGAATGACAAACAAAAGCTTAAATATGGGGATGTTTGATCATATTTATACCTTATATTTGATGTATTTTTGTTTGATATTTTATACTTTTATCATACATTTGGTACTTAATGCCTTCCAAGTGTGTTTATAGAGTATAATTTCCTTCACAGAATTAGATGAGAAGAATTAGGACTAAAACACGACATAAAACAAAGATTTGACGCACAAAAGGGATGTATTCTCCCGGGCCATGCAATTTTGCAATATTCAGAGAATTTGGTTATGCACAGTTTGATGCACAGGCATGCATAAGACCTTGCATTGGCCAAAAATCTATAATTAAATATGAAAAAGATTTTCAGAGGTAAGCAAGAGAAAGAGAAAAGAGGATACTTCAGGAGATGATTTAAGACGTGGAGATCATTCTCAAAGGGCAATTTTGATTTAAAGAAGCAGAAAACACTAAGAATTCATCAAAAGATCCATTGAAATACAAGATCAAACTTCTACATCGCAAGGATATTTGATAGAAGACAATGATGGAGATTTAGAATTATAAACCCCAATTCTTTTTTCTTTCAGTGTATGTTTGATTTACTGTTCGATAATGTGTAACTAAATGTCTTGTTAGTATTTAGTTTAGATGAACCATATGATAATACTTTGATATGATTTGATTCTTTTATTCATGCAATTGCTTTTATTGTTATATTGTGATCTGATTATATGTTTTATTTATGTTCTAATAGACCTAGGAATATTAGATCATAATCTGATTTCATATATAGAGATTGAGAAATCCTATTAATAAATAGATCTATTGTAATTGGAAGGAGTTGATTGAAACCTTAGAGATAGGATGGCATAAATCTTCCAGATTAGGGTCAAACCTAATAAAGGGATTCATAAATTGGTAAAGTAATCCTATAAATTTTAACCTGAGTAATTTGGTTGAAAATCTTAGGATTAGTAGTGGGATCGACCTGTAATTGTTGGTAATAGCTATAACTACACTGTGCACTTGTGGTTATTACAATATTGACTACTTAAAAAAGTTAATCAGAACACATAGTTAAATCTTAATGAAACTAAATAATTAGTTAAATTAAATTAAATTTACATAAAATCCATCTTGGAATTTATCTAATCCAAATATCAAAAGGGATTTAGCTCATAATTATAGAAAAAACTTCTAAACTAAAAAACTGCTAAAAATTAAGGATGATATGGTTGAAATCCCTAAAATCATTAAAACTTCAATCCAAATTGAAGAAAATCCACTCTAAAAGGGTTTTCTTAGTTGTTTTTTGTGTTATATACCGTTTTAGGCTTTCTCTTTTGTTTCCCCAATCTTCTTTGTCTTTTGTCACCTAATCGTATCCTTTAAAATTTAAATTTAAAATTATGGAAGATACAAGGGTGTATTGATAGTTGTATTTCTTAAATAAACTTGTGACACTTTCAGAGCTAACATGTATACAGACAAAATATATGTACCATCAATATGACGACCTTCTTGCTACTCAACACCAACTCAAGAATGTTCTACAAAAAACACTCAATATGCCTTAAAACTCTCCAACATGACCATGTTGATGTCCTATATGCTATAACTTAATCAAAATAGCTCCAAATTGCTTTAAAATTGTTCGAATGAATTCTTTTTCCCCAAGTTGGTGAATTAGGCATACAAAATATGAACAAATTAAGTACCAAAATTAAAAAATACTTATATAAATAAGCAAAATTCACTAATATGAGACCAAAAATTGATTAAATCACTAATTATCGCTTCACCTATAAATAACTTCCATTTTCTCTCTTGCTAAATTGGCAATTATATTTTCTATACCTCTAACACTTCTCTTAAGTAGTAGTTATAGAAAAATATGATTAATATTAGCTTGAGTTACTCTAAGCCTTAGCTTGTTTTAAGATATTTCAATTATATTGAGCATAGCCATAAATTAGTTGGTCACTTAAAGCTCAAACTTTTCTAATGATGATTTTGATTTATGTATACATTATTTTCGTTAATCTTATCTATATTATAAGGTTCATCACGTCATTGAGAATAATAAGCAAAAAGGTCATTAGTTTATTAAAAGGAGAGTTGATATTGCATTGGTTAACTCTACAAGGTAAAGCAATATTTTAATTTAGCTTGAGACAAACTCAAAGATGATCTAGAAAGTAAATGTATGGGGTTGTACTAGAAATAAGCTCTATCTAAATTTGTTACTTCTTTAAAAGCATGAATTTGTTAACTAGACAAAGTATAGAATTATATAGCTAAGAGATATATACCTTGATATCTCTTCTATAAAGCCATCTTTATGCTTAGGAAATATAATAATTTTTTTCTATCAAGGATGCCTCTATATCAACTCACTTTGATGAAGAGGCCATTAAATAATTGACTTTTGATTAGTTTAAAAGCTCTTTAAACAATCTAGTTATTGGTTCTAATTCACACTTCTATCTTGATTTCCTTCATTACTCTTTATTTATCTCAATAAAAAGCATATTTTCTTTCTAAACATTCAACGGGTAAGCCATTAAAGAGGTCTTATTCAAACTATATGTTAACAAGGCTCATGGCCTCAACAAATTAATTGCAATTTTTTTTCAAAAGATAGCATATAATTTGTAACACCATTTCATCCACCTTTCTTGAATTCTTTTACAATGGAAAGATGTTTAGAAAATTTAATAAGACCTTCATTTCTTTAATCCTGAAAATCTTAAATCCCACTAATTTCCAAGACTTTAAGTTATTCTTTCATTGCATTATGATTTACAAGATAATGTTTAAAATGTTAGCTAATGGGCTCAAGGAATTGTTAAATACAGTAATCAATCGCTCTCAAGGAGCTTTCATTTATGATATAATCATTAATAATATTATTAATTTAACTTAAGATTTTTATAAAGATTATAAAAGCAAATCAAGACTATCAAAGCAAATCAAACATTAATAGTTTCATCCTTTGACTTGCATAAAATTTTTGTCTTAGAGAATTAGAAGTTTCTCTTTTCATACACCAGAAGCATATAATTCCTCTCAATATTTTTAAAATAAAAGAAGTAACGAATAACACTACTCTTTTAGTGTATTTTGACCAACAAGGAGCCTTTCATCCATTCAAAAGGGCAAAAAGGCTTAAGTAAGGTGACCCTTTATCAACTTACTTATTCATTATAAGAATATGCGCCCATTAAACTAATTTTCAATTACATAAAATAAAAAAGTTCAAATTGTATAATAGCTATAATATTATAAATATTTTAAAACTTTCTTTACAAATGATGTCCTATTATTCATCAAAGCTAACATTAGATCAACATATGTTCATAAAAGGTTTTAAGGGCTTTCATAACTTATAGGGGCTAATAATCATCCTTGGAAAAATATATTGTTATGCCACAAAAAGAAACTAATAATTATATGATCAAGCAAAAGAT
Source organism: Erythroxylum oxycarpum (assembly GCA_025629785.1). NCBI lineage: Eukaryota > Viridiplantae > Streptophyta > Magnoliopsida > Malpighiales > Erythroxylaceae > Erythroxylum > Erythroxylum oxycarpum. The sequence goes on from JAOTAZ010000003.1 coordinate 18,972,349, forward strand.
ATGATCCAAAATTGAGCAGCCTCTGATAATTGAGATAACTAATTATTTGAAATGATTAAGAGGAGATTAGATAATTAGAACACAATAATTTGTCTTTTTCAAGATGATAACAACTGATGATCTTGTTCTAAAGTATCCTGCATATTTACTACAACTCACATTTATCCTTACCTCTAAATTTGATCAAAACTATTGAAAGAATGACTTATCTCCAATTAATATTATATTAGGTTAAGAGAGAGATGCTTTTACTTCTCTTTAAGTCTTTTGTATAAAATATTTTTTCAGCTTAAGTTTGCTTTTTTCCTTAGGTTTTAATCATGCTTCTCTAACTTAATTAACTCCCTTCTAGTGTGGTAGTTACCTTTATGCTTTTAGAAGTTCTCTTATTCCTAGTCTTTAGTTCTTTACTATAATTCACCATCTTGTTTTTAGCTCTAATATAGTTTTCCTTCTGGTCTGTCTAATTTAATTTCTCCTCTTCCATTTTTTCTTACTTCTCCTTTCCTTTTCTAGTATCTTTTTTCATGCCTTCTTGACCTCTTATTTCTTTCCTCTTTGAGTTAAATGTTGAACTTTGGGCCTCTTCTAAGGAGTTTCCTCCCTTAGCCTTAAAATTTTCTTTGTCTATTCCTTCTATTGTTGTCCTTCAACTTCTTGCCTCATCACAAGAGATTGTTCTTGATCCTCCCAATCCTTCCCTTAAACTTACAAATAAGAAATCATGGATTTAGGTCTTTGGAGATTCATCACCTTCTTTCTTGTTACACTTCTTTCCTCATCAACTTATAGAAGGTAAAATAAGTATGGCATCTATAAAGGATATCTTAAAGGAGGGAGCCTTAAAATAAGATGCCACTCTACTAGATTTTTCCTTAACAAGAGATCCCCTTTCTCTCTGATAAGTGCTTAGGCCTAACACCATTAAAAGTAACATAGTTGAAGAGAAGTTTTGGTGAATGAGGATGATCTATTTATGTTAGCTTTGACTCTCCTAATGTAGCTTACAAATCATAGATTCATACCCTTGGCGTTTCCATAATAAACCTTTATTCATTCAAAAGTGGAAAACGAGTATCTAATTGTAAAACCTTAAGCCCCTTTATGGATAAACTTGCATAATATTCCCTCAGAATAATAGACAACAAAGGGACTTATTTTCCAAGTTACATTGATAAATCCCTTTATTTAGATGAAGCAAAAAAATGTATAAAGGGAGTGAACTATGCATAATTTGTGTCCTTATTGCTATTAATTTATAACTCTATAGTATAATCCCACTCCTAAGGCTGGATGAAGATAGCAACCTGTTTGAAGATATGGTTTCAATATCTTACTCATGGAGGCCAAACATTGCTTAATAAAAGAGTGTTTGGGAACCAATAAACAAAACATTCTTAATAAGAGAATACTAAAAACTGATGTAATTGGAAACAAATGATAATGCATACACAAAGAGGATGGGAAATGTAAAATGACCATTAATGGTTATATTCAACCATTATACATGTTAATTGAGAGAAGAACAATTAGGGAAGGGATATTAATCCTAATATAGATAAAGATGTGACAAATCATGACTGAAAAAACCTTCTTTAGGAAAAGAAATGTGAAATACACAGAGAGGAAATCATAGTTAGATCCTTAACTCAAACTATAAATACAAAGACTAAACTAGTTCAAGATTCATGGATTGCCATTCAAGTTAGAGCAATAAACGTAATTGAAATACACACAACTATAGAAGAAGTTATGTATATGGAAATAAGAACTTTATGTTATCATCTAGTAAGAGAGCTATTGAAGAGTGTCTCAAAAAAGGAATTTAATAGTTCCATGAGAGGAAATCTAAAAGGAAAAAAATCCGCCCTCCATCCTCTCCTAGAATGTTAAGAGGCCTAATAATCTTAAAAATGGAAATTTTTATATTATCTTTATGATATTAAACCTTTTCTAATAGGTACTAGAATTTTTTTAATATTATCTTTATGATATTAAACCTTTTCTAATAGGTATGGTGGAAAATAAGCTCAAAGAAAGCGTCTAAAAGGATCCTAGCTTTTTTAAGAAACTCTAGACTATCACCATAAATCATTAATGTCATTATAATATGAGACTAATAGTGGTTTTTGATCTAGATAGGTTAGAGGTGGTACACTATCATAGTAAAGAAATTGATTTCATTTATCTATGAAAATGAAGTAGGGGAATATGAGTTTCTATGTCACTTATGTCTATGCCTTTAATTATGCTTTCCAAAGGATCCCCTGTGAACGATTTAGAAGGGGGGTTGAATAGATCTTTAAAGCTTTTCGTAAAGTTCTGCAAAAATCAGAAGTTAATTCACACAAAAACA
>JAOTAZ010000003.1:18999842-19010007 GCA_025629785.1 Erythroxylum oxycarpum
TAAGATGTTAAGTTTTCCAAATTCTGTTAGCAAGTAGGAGAAATGGGTTCAAGCATGGTGGTTGAGTAGTATGGGCACACCATGGAAGATTTTGCATAATAATTATGTTAAGGATCTCTACGAAAATTTCAAACATGTAAGGAGAAATTAGGTCTCCTTGTCTTATCCCATTGGAACCTTTAAAGCTACTATTTGAGGCACCATTAATGAGTAATTTGTAAGAGCTAGTTGAAAGGCAAACTTTGATCTAGTTAATAAATTTCATAGCAAAGCCAAGCCATTCCAAACTGTTGAGTAGGAAATTCCAATTCAATTTGTCAAAAGCTTTGAAGAAATCCATTTTAATAGCACAACTGTAATTGGATTTGTTTACATTATATTCCTTTATTAGCTTTTACACTAGTAAAATATTATCAATGATACTTCTGCCTAAAATGAAAGCACCTTGAGATCTTTGGATAAGATGTTTAAGAGGTTCCTTTAACTTGTTGGCTAACAGTTTGGATAACACATTGTAAATAGTGTTACAACATTAAATGGGATGAAATTCATTGATAGAATTAGCATTAGGGATCTTAGGAATTGTGCAAATATAAGTTGCATGAATCTCCTTTAGGAGTTTCCCAAAATTTAAGAATTCCTGGATAACTTCAACTAAAAGCTTACCAATAATGTGTCATATGGATTGGAAAAGATTTGCATTAAAATCATCAATGCTTGAAGCCTTACTTAGATTGAGTCTAAAGAGAATATTCTTGATTCCATGATAAGAAGTTGGTTGTTGAATCCACTCTAGAGAGTTCTGAGATAAAGAAGGACCAATAAGAGCCGCAAGATCTTACATATTGAACTTCTCTGATGACCTTGAGTCAAACAGGTTGTTTCTCAACTAGAAAACATCTTTTTTAGGTTTTTTGAAAGAAATTTTGTTACCCTCTGTCTCCTACTTTTTTATGTTTTTGTGATTTTTTTTAGGTTTTTTAATAAGATGGCACTGAGAGTTAAGTAACTTACCCATAAGTCCAAACATAAAGGAACAAAGAAGGTATTCAAAAGTGGTGCACGAGATTTGATGGTTAATTTTGGTGCTCAGTAAACCTGAAGAGAACAAAAAGTGCCTAAAGGGATGCATGGACTTAATAGAGAAACAATTAAAGGAGGTTGTGTGACATCAACCCTACCAAACTAAGAAATTATTGAAGTTGTTTTTAATGTAAGATATCTAAGTTCCATCTCTTACTCTATCACTACCACAATCTTCGTGAGTATTCTAGCTTTTCTTTTTTATTTCTTTTAATTTTTATTGTTTTACTAGTTTGTGATTGCTTATGTTTGAATTTTTTTCCCCCATTAAGGACCATGTGCTATTCAAGTGCGAGGATATATATGTAATTATATAATATTTGTGTGTGAATTTGCATTTACATTGTGATAGTTTTTTATTAGGTTAGCATTGTATAATCATTTTTGTTGCATGATGTGTGAATTGTGTTAATGGGTCAATGACATAAAGTTGAAAAGAATTAGCTTATCTATGAACATGATCATTTAACTTGTCAAGAAAAATTAGCTTGTGAAGCTTCTGTTTTAAGTTCTTTTGAGGTGAATATGCATTTTGATTAGAATATTGCACTTAGTCTTTCATTTTGTGACACTTGTTCGAATTTAGTTATAATTAAATTCATTTAAGTTGGTAGACATCACTAGTAGCCTTTCATGAGAGTCATTGAATAAGAAGAAGTGACATAGGTAAACACACAAAGTGTGCTGTATAAATATGTTAAGTAAAATTCCTATTCTATCGACCCATTAAAAAATATAGGTTAAAAATAAAGCTAGTAGCTAGTTGCGAGTTATGATATAGCTGAGTAGGTGTTGTATAAATATCTTAAAGTAAAATTCTTATTCGGCTGACCCGTTAAAAAAATATAGGTTAAGAATAGAGCTAGTAGCTAGTTGCGAGTTATGATATAGCTGAGTAACTAGGGGTATTCATGACTAAAAAATTTTCTTCACGTTGAAAGGCTAGAATGATACTCTAACCAAGCTTGATAGGTATGATGCTACCAATAAAGGTGAACCTATTGATCTTCTTGTTAAATATCAAAATAAATTTCATTGATGGGTATTTAGTGATGACCTACCTCTTTGATTGATAAATAAGATGAGTTCATTCTTACAAGCATCATATATGTATGAATAAATGTTAATATTTTGGTTGATATGCATATTTAAATCAAAGAACTTGAACATGAATGAAATAAGTTGGTGTGTTGGAACCTTTTTAAGTGATTGATTTTTTTAGCTAAAGAGTGTGTTTTTAATGTTTTTTATATGATAATCATATGTTTAGGACTTAGATTTATGTTCTTATTAGTGTTTTTATATGATAAATTGTTGTTTAAGGAAAGAATTTAATGTTGATTGTATGTTTCAAGGTTTATTTGATGAATTTGGTGATGAGTGGAGACAAAAAAATCGAAGAAAAGATAAAGAAAAATGTGGAGAATAATGTCTAGCATGATTGTACACAGTTATGCATGATCATGCACGAGGAAGCAACAAATTAGGAAGTCTCTGGCACAATCATGCAAGGGTTTGAGCAATGTCATGCACGATTGTGCAAGGAGTAAATTCCAGCTTTTCTAAGTTATGAGTTTTTTGTATTTTTGACATTTTAGGGCTATTTTTGGAAGATAAACATAAAGAGAAACCTAAGGAAACCCTATAAGACTAAAAAATTTATAAGTAAGAGAAAAACATCACTTGATGATTACAAAAACATAACAATAGGAGAGCAAAAGAGCAAATTATTAAGAACAAGGCTGTAGATTTTTCAGCTCAAAGCAAAGAAGAGGAGACATCCAAATTCAATTCTCTATTCTTTTCTTGTTGTTTTTGGATATTAATGATAATTAAATTGTCTCATATACTTACATCTATGGATTTCTAAATCTTTCTTTTGGAATTACTCTTGATTTATTTGTTAAACATTACATTATTGATTTAATAAAATATGTTAGTGATGTTTATTGTTTTATATTCAATTTGAATCAAGAGATTAGATTAAATCACTTGTGATGTGTTGCGTAGCAAGAGCTGGTACCTTAATAGACCTATAAACATCAAATTAATATGTAATTGAAGAGAGATATTAATTATTTATTGGTTATCCATATGATTGATTCAAATTTAGTTACATAGTTAGAAGGAGTTTTAATTGATTGAGAGATCATAATTTAAATTCTATTTATTTTAATTGGGATTACTTGATTAGATCTAGACAGAGGGTAATCATAATCATTAGATATATAGGATCAAGTATGATTAAATCAAGAAGGTATGGTGAAAACAAATAAGATAAAAGTAATTCCTAGTTAAAGAAGTAATTTATAGTTTCATCATCAATCAATTAATTAATTTACTATTGCCTAGTTCATTGTTTAGTTATTAAGTCTTTGTTTTTAGTTTAATTTTTATTTATTCATATTATTTTTTATCTTAAATGAAGTTTACAAGAATTTTTAGGTGACTACTACAATTCTCGTAAGACGATATTTTTATATTGTAAGTTACGATCTATATACTAGCAGTTAAGAAAGTTTTTCATTTAAAACTTCAACAATTGTGTCTACCTAAATTTTGAATTTCCATTTGTTTTTTAATTTTTTATTCTGCAAAATCTAATATATCCTAACATAAAAATTTTTATTTATTCATCTCTTTAACTTATTTATGAAAAAAAAAACCTTAGAAAATAAGAAGAGTAAGAGTAAGACAACTATTTGAATGATAAGGACACATTGTGATCCTATTGAAATAACAACATGATCTTCATAGGTAGCTTGGACAAAACATAAGGACTCATTTATTGAACTTCTATATGATGGTGAGAGAACTCTATATACAAATGAGCTATATGAACTACCTTCATAAAGAACAATATTCATTACATCGGACGTTATTGCTTGTACATGTTAAATTATTAGTAAGGGTATGGAATGCTTATTCAAAAGAATAATCTTACCATGTGGTGTGGTTTTTCTTAGTACAATAAAAGAGGAGGTAAGTGTTTAGGAGCATCTTTAGTTATGGGTTACCATAGGTTGATCGCAACTTATAATGCCGGAGTTAAATATGATGTATGACATTTTCATTAATGTTTAGCTTATGTGTTCAAAATTTCATACCATAATTTCATAAAAAGTGTAGATTCATTTGTTTAATTTTAAATTAATATCCTAGAAAAATAAACATAAATCTAAATTAGACGATCGAGCACAAATTTCAAGCTTATAATAAATGTTGGTTCATTTCTTTGATTAAATGCAACTATGCAACAACTAAATTCAATGTATATATTCATAAAACAATAGATAAGTTGTTTGAAAAATTAGTTGAAATTCATCAACTGATAAGCAAAATAAACACTTTTAAATAGGAATATATTGATTGAATAAAAAATAATATGCCTCAATACAAAATATATTTGGAACTTTTTCATTCAATGCCACAACTATGGATAAAATTTACCATCTTACCTCAATACAAAGTATACTAGTCCTCTTCGTATGCAATATCATACTTATGAATCAAGAATACCATCATTCGTTATAGATATTCAAGAAATACACTTGGAAATGGGAATATATTAATTTAACGGGGAAAATAGCATACAACAATACAAACATTACTAGCACTCAAAAGCATATATGAATGGCAATCAGAAGCAACTATATGAGAAAGCATGTGCATTTAAGCTATTATAGGATGCGTTTAACTACTCACCCTGTTTATCAACTACGGTTTATGTTTAGATTATTGAATAGACTCTACATTTTTAAGTACAAATTTATATTATTGATTGAGAAAAATGCACACCCATCTAATCATTGTAGGCTGAATATGTCATATTCACTCTTTATTTCTGTAGAAAAGATTAGACAGAAGAGCAATGTCTATCTTTAAATATTGAACTACTAAAAGCCGAACAATATAAAGCAATCTATCACATATAAACTTTAATTTTTCATAAAAAGCCATAAAGGTAAGCAATGAAAAACAATAAAACATCAAATATATCTAAAATAATTAAAGTCCTTTAATTGGTTGAGAAGATAAAGTTTAATCAGTAAGTGTGATTTTTTAATTATTACTAATGGGTTTTTTTGCTATCATTTTAATTGCATTTGAATATAAACATTGGTATCAAAACTATTAATATTCTACAATTCCTTTATGATTAAAATTGTTGTTCTTTAATTATTTATTGAAAGATAAAGTGTTATGCTTCACTTCATTAAGAAATGTTAGATTATGATTAAAAACAAATCTTTATAAGGAAATGAAGAAAGTTAAATATAGTGAAAAAAGATAAATGATGAATCTGTTTTGTCCTAAATATTATATGAACTAATGTCAATTACATCCATAGTTACTGGGGAAGACTGAACTCGTTAATGTTTTAGTCATGTTCAATGTGTTCATATGCATTTAAAAAGATAAGTTACAGATAACTTTATTTGTGTCAACATTTCTTTTATATGGAATTAAGTTTAGAGTATTTCCACACTCATACCAATATTGGGAGATAAGCCAATGTAGCTTAATTGAAATGTGTTGCAATATGGTATTTGGTATTTAATGAGTTTATCTTTTTCTTATTTTTCTCTAATCTATACTTAATGTTCTTAACAAGTCTAACTGGTAAGATTCAAATGTATCTAGATCAATTAGTTGAGGCACATAATGTTCATAAATTTGTTACTTAAAATCCTTATAGTCAACTACCATTAACAAAAATAAATCTTTGGTGGAGTTTTTATCATATATTTTGTAACTAACTAGTGTTTTCATTCATCTTAAAAGAAAATGAACTAACTCTCTTGTTTGCACTTTGCCTCTTTATATACATCTAGTGAAAGGTAAACCAAAAAAATTGGATTTTATAGCTCAGCCTTAGAAACTAACAAAAATAATTGATTCATCTAATCATAAATAACAAATTGAAATTGAAATTGTTGTGCCCAAAATAACTTTTAAAAATACCTAGGTTATCCTACTCGTAAGTATACAAGGTGGTTGTAATTGATTATCCAAGGTCGTCTCTCAGGAAGGTGAAATTGGTTCACTTAAATTAATTTTGAACAAAAATAAAACAAATACGATCCTAAACATTCTATCCCGATTTGTTGAGTGAAGGTTTTAAAGAAAATCATGAAATTAAACTAAAAAGTAAACTAATTTAACTGGAAGGAAAAACGAATATATTAATAGAAATGAGAAACTCTTGAGAATTAATTTCACTAATTTAATCTCCTATGCATGACTAAGGGGAAATGATTGGATAATTGTCTTACTAAAATTACCAATTGGGTTTTAAAATTAATTCAAATAACAAACTAATCTAACTTTCGTATTCGACAAGTTTATCATCCAAATTAATTATTAAACCCAACTAATAATTACCATTTAAGTTAATATATTTCTAATTCTCAACCTAAGTGTCTATAGTTTCTCATTCCATATTAAAATTCTTCTCTCGATCATTTTTTTAATACCAAAATGACGCAAAGTTTGGTCACACTTTTACGTCCATTTAGTTCAGAAACTATAACAAACGTAAAACAACAACACAGTCCCTTAATCATACATATTTGACTAAAATAACTATATTAACCCTCAAGAAAAAGAGTCAACCCATTATGGAAATAACAAGATTCATCATCTTCATATACTTCAATCTTATCTTATCAGTATAAGATATGTATTAAAGCAATAAACTAAGTGAATAACCGAAATGAACGATCAAAATCTAACAGAGTATGACTATATCAACTAATAGAGGAGTAAGTTCAGTAAAACACAAGAGAAATAATAAACAGAATGAGCAAATAAGTGTTCGGTTAAGGGAGTTGTGGTGATCTCCTGCCACTCTCAAGCTTTTTGCATTGACTCTCCTTTCTGCTTCAGCTTGGTTCTCACCCATATGCTCGACTTCTCATACTACTTCCACCTCTTTGCTGTTCTTTTTCTTTTTCTCTTCTCAGCCCCCCACTCTGTTTCTCTGCCTGTGAAACCCCAAACATTTCTTTTACATGCCTATATCATTTCATTTATTGTGAATGATGTTTTCGGGTTAATGTAAATTTTATTTTCACTAAAAAGTGAATTAGGAACCTAACCTTGAATGAAAAGTATTAAAGTCGAATGATAGTCAAAAAATATTAGAGTTGACTAGTATGGAAATGGACCGAAAATAAATTCGTTTGGATGGATTTATGATAAATCAAGATTGACCTCATTTTAGATTATTGTGGAGTAAATTTGAAGCATTTTTGGGCTGGAACATAAGGAACATAAACCAAGTAAACCAAGCATAAGAGAATCAACCATAGTTAAGAGTTCTCAAAGTAAATCAATCTAACTTTTATGTTGATATGTTTAGGTGTAACATATTATTAAGTGGACATGAAATTTCTATCGAAATTGAATAGATTTTTCTTAAGCTATTTAATTATTTTAGAAAAAAAATAATCTATGTACATTTGAATGAACCTTAAGTAGAAGCATGTGAAGGACATAAAATTCATTACATGAGAGACCAATTCATAGTGTGGACATATGTCATTTTGGTTTGACAAAATCAAAACAATTTGTTATATTTATGGGACAAGAATTGTCGTCGATGATGTAAAGACTTGATGGGTTAATTAAACAAAGATAGCGAGAGTTTAATTAATGGACAGCTGTTGGAAGTTAAGCTTGCAAAGTGTTGGACAACTTCCAACAACTTGTAGCTTAAATAAGAATGATGAAGGAGTTGCTCCACCAAAATTTTAGCTCTCTTTTGGACCAAAATTGATGATGAAATATTGCAGTTGATCCCTTCAAACATAGGTCTTCCAAGATACTGCCTTTGGGAAATAAATTTAGATGGTGTTTAAGCTAGAAACCATGGACACCTCCATCAACGCTAACTACAAGCCGGGAAAAGATGGGGGCAACACTTTACCATCTAATTTTAGGTATGTTAAACCACTTTTGTCCATCCTCTTTATTTGGTCACGTGAATGCTTAAGCCAGATATATAAATTTCCTCATGAATTGCGTGAATGTTTGATCATGATTTGAAGAAATTGGTAAGTTTTCCTAACTATGTTTAGTGAAATTCTCTATTAGAATTCTCAATTTCCTTGAACAATCCTAGTGTTTTGGCCATAACTTAGTCGAAAGAACTCCAAATTGGGTGATTCCAACTGTAAATGAAACCTAAGACATAATACTAAAAATAGCTAGAAGAGACCTATACCTAATTCTAGTTGAATAATATTGAAAATTGTGATTGATTATGGTAACTTGATATTGTCCCTGTATTGAAACAGCTTGTGATTTTGTTACATGTTTCATAATTTAAAAGTTGAAGTGGCATGATTTTTTATGATATGAAAACTAAAGACATAAGGGAACAAATTTCTAGAAGATTTTAGAACCTAATTTGAGCATTTGATATGTGAAAATTAAGGAACAAGTGGGGGCATGGTTAAATGAAGAGAAAAACGGCATGGTAAATGGAGAGGAAAACAACATATATATCCATATCTTATGTATGTTATTCAATGGGTATTAATTGGCAGCATGTTGATGCTATATATGTGGTTAATAGCTGTTCAATGGCAGCACGTATGTTGTATATAGTTCAATGGTTCAATGTAAGGAAAACAGTAGGTATATACTATGTACGTTATTTAAATGAAAAGAAAACAACATGTATAAATCATGGAAGTTGTTCACTGGTTAAATGAAAAGAAAACAAAATTTAAATCTTAAAAAAATGCTAAGATTTTGACAAAGCCTATGTCATAAAATTTGTAAAACAACATGGTAAGTTATGGATGTACTTGATAGGATTTAGGAACCCTTTAGGGGTCTCCCTCATAACTGAATAAAACAATAAAGTTTTCTCGTCATTGTAGACTCAGGACTAATAAAGGAAAAGCACTGGACACATGAGGATGGTTTTCAGTACTATTCAATATATGGTCGATATTATAAATAACGGTCGATAACAGAAGAACAAGTTGATACCGACCGGTTTTTACACCCACTATATAAATACCCCTATTTCAAAATCATGCCGAAGATGCCATTGAATTAATTTATAAAGTAAAATAAATAAATTGATTATATTTAGGAAGGTTTAAGGAAACAACCTAAGTGTAAAATTAGGTTAGAACTCTCATTTATACATAAGGTAATTTACGCATATGAGGCATTATAATTAAAGAGTTGAAACTACCCCAGATTAATTCAGTTCTTCATTTCCTGACTTTATTCACCAAAAAAATCTATAAGTTTGATCTAATAATCAAATTCATTTGATATCATTTTATATTAGATGTAATTAATTTGGATAGAATTTATAGTATGTATTCAACAACAACAACGAAAAAAAGAACCCAATAAAAATTTCACTAATTACGTCGCTCATTCGAGAATACATTCTATAAGTTTACAACTACTAGATAATCAAATAAGTTTGGAGCAAATACATTCTATAAGTTTACAACTACTAGATAATCAAATAATAGCTCAATTATACATATGTCTATTTTAAACAAACAAGATGAGAAAAAGACACACAAAGGCACAAATACTTTGAATAATATGAAGGTTGAATAATACTAAGGGTGAAAAAATGAGATCTCTTATAATTCAAGTAATTTTAAGTTTTATTAATTCCTATATGACAAATAAAAAGATAAATGAATAGTATATGGCCAAAATTTATGTATTTTCAAAATTTGATGGATGGATTTTCTAAATTACAAAATGTTCATAACAATAATAAAATAGTATATATTTAACAAAAAAGTAATAAAATAGTATATGAAGAGAAACATAAAATCAATTTACGGTGCTTCAATTAAATAATTATCAGTCTACATCTAGTTCCTAAGTTCTACTTAAAAATTTATTATGTCTTTGGATAAGTAAATATGACCCTTTTCTATATGCATATTCCTTTAAATAAAATGAAACACTTACACATTTTCTTTTCTTACAATGAATAAAAAATGTTTACCCATATTCTTTATTATGGATAAAGAAAAATCTTAAACAATTCAATTGTCCTCTCAATCAACAATTAGGGGGCGTTTGGTTT
>JAOTAZ010000003.1:19010895-19026514 GCA_025629785.1 Erythroxylum oxycarpum
TAACCCAAACAAATTTACTCAATTTAATCTATAACATAATACATATACAAAAACACTCATTGAATTTTATTTACTATTTCTAATTTCCACTAAAAATTTGGGGTCCAATAAATAAAGAAAAAGGCAATTTTCATTAATTTGATGTTCATTTATTTATGAATTGATATCGTTCTTAAATCAAATTAATGAAGTCCATGATACAAAATATAGCATGAAGGAAATCATGATGAGATCATGATAATGAGATTTTTATCATGTGTAATTATGTTAGTAACTAAGTTATCCCTAGTCATATGATTAATGAGAGAGAACATTGTTAATCTGGATAGACGAGTATATGTTATACTCCTTAATTTGATCAAGCAGTAGATCTCACAAACTGTAAGCATGAGGTGTTTAAAGTTAACATGTAGATGTTTACTAAGAGTAGTAAGTACATCAGATGACCCACTATGAGATTATCATATGGATGATCTATCAAATTTCAGTGATTAATCTCATCATATTAATGGTGCAAATATCTTTAGACTTGAGGTACTGAAGGATATCTTAGATACGGACCTTGTGCTTTGACACCATTCCTTGTTGCCTCAAAATGAGGTCGCTCAAAGGGTGATGATTAGGTATAACTATTGGTATTCGAAGATAATTAGTTAGCCAATAAAGTTTTCACCACTCCTGATAGAAGGAGATGACAATGACTACCTCTTATCGGGGTCATTACTCGAGAGTCTCTGGCCAAAGCAATTATGTGTCATGAAGGGAGTCTTCAATGACACATAAAGTAATGAGATCCCCAGGACAAAAACTACCATCTCTTGGACTAGATCTGAAATAGTTAATCTAATGGGAGTTGACACATAGCCCATACTTTAAACTAAGTGGGGTATAGGATGGTAAAGGGATGAATTACATGATAATTGACTATGGAAAGGTTCGTAAGTCAGATAATTAACTATTGAAGAGATCGAGTGCTAATCCACTTACATTCTAGTAAATTGGCATCATGAAACCCTTCATGATTTGCTCGAATTAAGATTTAATTCAAGTGGCCAAAATAACTAGGAACCTAAGGGTTACACGCATAAAAGATCAAATGAAAAACAAAGTGTGCATGACTATCATTTAAGTAGGCCATGATCGTGACTGACTTAATGATAGGTGGTACATAAGTGAGTTCTTCACTTATGTACACATGAATTTTTACCCAAAATACGCACTCAATAGAGAGGCTAAGGGTCTAGAAGAGTTCTGGAAGTTGAGAGGAGTGATCTTGAGATTAATTCATTCAATCTTAAGCAATTGTTGCATGAGATTAATTATATGAAACTTAGTCTTGATCTAACTCTTACTAGAGCATCTACTTGAACTTATCTTGTTTGGTGTTCTAACCACCCTTACACACTATTTTTTCTTCATCTTTGCATGCTCTCTAGAGGCCAAGGAAGGTGTTTGGTGTTTGCTACAACCCAAACAAGGAGAAGATTGAAGAAAGGAGAAGTATTTGCAAGGTATATATGCTATAATTTCATATTCTTATATTTTTTTATACATGCACATAGATTCTAAATTTTCTGGGAGTGTCATGAGGTTGGAATTTTTATCCTGGCACTTTCGTTGCCTTGCCATGTATGTGATGCATGAATCCATGGCTCCCTAACAGTGGTATCAAAGCACGTTATGCATGTATAAGATGATCTATTGAACATGTGCAAACTATTTTCTAGGTTGTGACTGAAATGCATATTATTTTTAAAAACTTCTAATAAATTATAGAAATTTTTTTGTGAATTTCTTTCATATAAATGTTTATAAGATGTTATAGTATGTTTCTATGAAAGTAAATTTCAATTGAATGTCATTTGCTATTTTATTGCAAATTAATCTCTAATATGTTCATATGTTGGTTTCTGGGAATTTCTAGTCAACAGAATGTATGTGTTGATTTTACAAATTTTGTAATAATTCTAGAAAATTTTTTTCTAATTTTCTTTCACTAAAATGTTTATAAGGTGTTATATTATGTTTTAGTAAAAGTAAAATGGAATTGAATGTCATTTTCTATTTTATTACGATTTTAGTTTCAGCCTGATGTATGTATGAAGTTCTGGGAAATTCTGGAAATCTGATGAAAATGCATGCTTGTAAATTCTAGAATAATTTGATAAAAAAATTGTATGAATTTTCTTAATGAACATGCACATATGATGTTGCCACGTGTATGAGATTCATGAAACCTATTTTTGAAGTGATTAATTATTTGTTCTCGATTTTACATGCATGCTGATAGTGTATGACAAGTGTTGGTGGCCATATGATGTGCTAGCAAATTCCACTTAGTTTATAAACAATTCCTAGGAATTAGATTTTGGAATTTTTTATCAGACATATTTAGAATGTGTATAAGACTTTGGAATTTTTTCAGAATTAATTGAAATTAATTTAATTAATAGAGCAAGTCAAAGTCAACACTGGTCAACTTTTTGAAAGTTGATGGGGCTGACTTGTTTGAAGACTTACGTGTATGTGTTTCAGTTATAAAACCTTGTAAAAAATTATAAGATAAGAAATGTATTATTTTGATTCTAGTAGCATGTTAAGTGTGTATGCTTGAAATTAGGATTCCCGAAAATTTTCAGACATCAAATTGATCTCTTTAGTGTCTAGTAGGTTAACTCATTTATCTTGATAATTTTAGTCGTCAATATATTTTTTGGCTTGTGCCAAAATTGTCTTGATAAATTTGAGATGACCTAAGGATGTAGGTAACTAATTAATGTTTGAAAATTTTGGAAACCTAGAGATTAATTTAGAATTAATCCAAGTAGAGCATAGCATTTCTAGTGTGACTAGAAAAAGGCATGTGTACTAGAATTAAAGTGTTTAAGTTGGACATCAAAATAATTGAACTTTAGGGTTCCTAATTGAATCACATTCATAATTCAAATTAGCCAAGAGTAACACTAGTATCCCAATTCGGTTCAAGAGTTGAACCGAATTATGAACTTTAGATGCATATTCAAGTCACAACCTAAATTAAACCTCCTTTGTGTGTTACATGCATTAGATGCATTCTAAGGGTGGTTATGGACATAGGCTCAATTTAATTGGGTCGTCCACAATTTGAATATATATATATATATATATAACGTACACCTTCTATTCATATGGCAAGAATCAAAATTCTTTTAATGTTGGGTTGTTAGGCAAACCCAAGCTTGCACTACATGAATATGTTCAAACCATGGAAAGTAGATTTTTGGATTAATGTGTTAGTTGTAATTGGAAGCATTGATTTGTTGGGCAAACCGAAGGTCAACATAGATAGAGGCGGAGATGGGTAGTATATATGGGATGTATACGCATCAAGAGTTGATAACGTAATGAATATGCTAAATCAATAGTTAACGACACAAGTTGATAGCTGCATAACTAAATGCAATTGGTACGAATGACACCTATCGATTGACCTAAGGTGGCTTATTGGGCAAACCCAAGGTCATTCTTAGTGATACTGGATATCGACCCATTAGGAAAATTATAATTTTTCTCAGATTCGTAGTGAGGGCTATAAATTTGGATAAAATATTGGGACCCATAATGCATGTGATTAAAGTCTTTATCAATATACATTTATGTACATTCTAACACTTTCTCTCATTCTTCTAAGTTATTGAATCATCGCGATGTCTTCGTCCAGTGTGAACTCTCTACTTGACTCCAACAAACTGACGGGACCAAATTTCTTAGATTGGCTACAGAATTTGAGAATTATTCTCAAATCTAAAAGACTAGGATATGCCTTAGATGAGCCACTTCCTAATCCCCTTGCTATCGATGCTTCTGATGAGGATCAGAAGCTTACAAGAAGCTACTGGATGATAATGAGTTGGCTAGCTATATTATGTTGGCTTTTATGTCTCCAGAATTGTAAAATGAGCATAAGGCTATGGATGCTCATACCATAGTCTACCATCTAAGGGAACCATTTGATGAGCAAACTCGGTCTGAAAGGTTCGAGACCTCGAGGTTTCTTCTTCACTCTAAGATGGCTGAGGGATTGTCTCCAGTGCAGTATGCGTTGAAGATGAATGGATACATTAAGAGGTTAGCCAGTTTGGGTTTCATAATGGATCATGAATTAAGTACAGACTTAATTCTGACTAATTTAATTGATAGTTATTCATAGTTTGTGCTTAACTATTTGATGAATCAAATATCCACTTCGATACCTAAGCTGATTAATCTACTCAAAACAGCTGAGCAAATTGTCAAGAAGGAAAATAAGGCTATGATGCTGGTGGACTCTGCTTCTGGTTCTCGTAAGAGGAACCAAAAGAAGGAGAAGAAGTCTAAGAAGCCAGTGGGAGGGGTAGCCAAGAAGAAGACAAAGGACAATGCATTAAAGTGAATATGCTTTCATTATAACAAGGAAGGGCATTGAACGAGGAACTGTAAGCCTATCTGGAGTCACTAAAGTAAAAGAAGGCATTAGATTCTCCACTGTCAACTTCAGGTATGTTATTTGTTATTAAGGTTAATACTATTTCTGATTATAACATTTGGGTATTAAATACCAAATGTGGCTCACATATATGTGTTGATATGTAGGGTCTTCGGGATAGTAGATCACTCAAGAAGGGAGAGATGGACCTACGTATGGGAAATGGAGCAATACTTGCTGCATTAGCCGTAGGAACCTATGTTTTGTATCTTCATAGTAGGTTAGAGTTAATTTTAGATAATTGTTATTATGTACCCATTGTGACAAAGGACATTGTATCTGTTTCATGTGTTAATAAAACGAGATTTCATTTAAATTTTTCAACCAATGGTTGTTCATTAAGTTGAATGAAATGTTGTATGGTACTGCTACATTGCTCAATGGTATTTACATATTAGATATGTGCAATCCAATTTTAAATATCAATGACAATAAAAGAAAAAAAACAAGATAACTTAAAATCATCTTACTTATGGCATTGTCGACTTAGCCATATAAGTGAGAAACGCATGGCTAAGCTAAACAGGTGTGTAGCTTAGGTTATTTGATTATAAATTATATGACACATGTGAATCTCGCTTATTAGGCAAGATGACTAAATTACCTTTTAAAGGAAAGGGTGAACAAGTAGATGGATTATTAGACCTAATATATTATGATGTATGTGGTTCGATGTCCATTCATGCCAGAGGTGGTTTTATGTACTTCATTACCTTTATCGATGATTATTCATGATATAGGTATATGTATCTAATGAGATACAAGTCTGAAGCATTTGAAATGTTCAAACAATTTAGACATAAAGTAGAGAAATAACTCAGTAAAAGTATTAAGACACTTCGATCAGATCGAGGTGGTGAATACTTGAACGAGGAGTTTCAAAGTTATCTCAGGGATAACGGGATAGTATCCCAATGGACTCCACCTTACACATCGCAATATAATGGTGTGGATGACAGAAGAAACTGAACCTTGTTGGACATGGTAAGGTTAATGATGGGCTTAGCAGATCTACCAAAATCCTTTTAGGGTAATGCACTCAAGACTGTTGTTTATGTTATAAACAGAGTCTCTTCAAAAGTAGTTGATGTTACTCCATATGAGATATGGACCAACAAAAAATCCTATCTTTCTCATATGAAAGTTTGGAGTTATGAAGCTTACGTAAAGCGGATTCAATCAGACAAGCTTGAATCAAAATATGATAAATGTCTGCTTGTAGGATATCCTAAGGAAACAATTAGATATCAATTCTAAAATTCTTTAGATCAAAATTTATTTGTGTCAAAGCATGTTATCTTTTTAGAGAAAGAGTTTCTTCTAAGAGAAGACAGTGGGAGCAAAGTTGAACTTGGTGAAGTTCATGATGCTCAAACAGATGTAGATCAACTGCCGAAACCCAAGATTGTTGTTCATAGAGATGAGACAACAGTTGAACCTTTTGACACACAAAATGTTCATAGGTTAAATAGGATACATAATATTCCAAAGAGATATGGATTTCTCGTAAGTGAACATAATGACGTATTGCTCATAGAGGACGATGAGCCTACAACCTATGAAGAGGCTCTGAAGAGTTTAGAACCTGAAAAATGGCTTTAAGCCATGAAGTCCAAAATGGATTCCATGTTTGAAAACTAAGTTTGAACTTTAGTTGACCCACCCAACGGGTTAAAACCCATAGGGTGCAAGTGGATTTTCAAGAAGAAAATCGACATGGATGGTAATGCGATTACCTATCAAGCGAGGCTAGTAAAAAAAATGTTATCGTCAAAGATAAGGAGATTGACTATGACGGGACATTTAGTCCCATAGCCAAGCTTAAATCCATTAGAATACTCATAGGCATTGTTGCTCATTATAATTACGAGATATGACAAATGGATTGAAGATGACTTTCCTGAATAGAAACCTAGCTGAGGATGTGTATATGATACAACGTGAGGGCTTCATATCCAAAGATGGCAAAAAGGTATGCAAGCTTCAAAAATCTATTTATGGATTGAAACAAGCATCTAGGAGTTGGAACATCCGATTTGATATGACAATCAAAGAGTTTGGTTTCTCACAAAATCTAGATGAACCAACCTTATGTGTACCAAAAGGTTAATGGAAGTGCTATCATATTCCTTGTGTTATATGTGGATGACATATTACTAATAGGAAATGATGTCTCAAGTTTGTAATCTTTCAAAATTTGGTTGTCCCAAAATTTCTCCATGAAATACCTTAGAGAAGCAACTTATATATTGGGAATAAAGATCTATAGAGGTAGATCAAAGAAGTTGTTAGGATCTTCACCTTAGATTGGATGAAGCACAAATCACGAAACCAGGATCCATGGAATGTTCAATATTGCACAAGAATAACAAAAACAACTCAGAAGGTATTTCTGCCACACCAACAAAATTTAAGAAGGATTGCGGGTGATAAGGAATGTGTTTGATCTTCACTAGCACTTGCTTGAATGAAAAGCAAGTCTTTAAAGAACACCAAGGAAGGATTTCTCTAAAGTAATGCAAAAGAACAATCAATTTGTTTTCTGAATATTGAATGAATGAAGTCGGCCTACAACACACGAAATAAAGAGTATTTATACTAACCCTAATGACTTGGATGACTTTCATAAAGGTAGGAATTGGGTTTTGGCCCATTCCTAGTCTAAAAGAACAAAATTCCTAATAAATAAGCTTAAAACAAGCTAATTAGGCCCAAACAAACCCAAAAACATAACTAGGTTTATTTAAGGTTAGAATCTACTTATTTAAGTCCTAAATAGCATAACTAAAAGTTCTAAATAAATAAAATAAGAAGCCCAAGCAAATGGACCAAAGATTCTCAAAACAACCTAATTGTAACAATTGAGTTGTTTTAAGTTGTGCATCAGGTTCAGCCTTCTTCAACAACTCTAACACATTGCTCTAAGCCTTGAATCGTCATTATAAACTTTAGTGACCTGTTCCCAAGTGTTTTAGCTTCTTCTCTTTCATATAGATCCACCACTAGATTGTTAAGAGTCTCTTTAGCATGCTTAGCCCGCAACCTTGTCATTGGACCTCAAAGATTCTCCATGAATCTTTTTTCTCTAATATCACTTTGTTGAGCTTGTTTAAATGTTTCTCCTTGCTGCCCAAGCTCTCCAACACGTCCACGTCCTAATCCTTCTGTCTTTCTAAAGCCACTTGTGATATTTAATCTCCATCAGTCTATATACATACATAAAGTGCTAAAGAGGTTTAGCATGGAGCAGTCCAAGAGAGGGTTTCTTCCTATGACTCATGTTATAAAAATCTTGAAATCTATATGTCCCAAGATGCAAGATGAGAGGACCCGCATGAGTTTGATCCCATATGCTTTGGTAACAAAATCAATCATATGTGTTATATTATGTACAAGACTTGATGTATCGTTTACTCTAAGTGTTATGAGCATATATCAATCAGATCTTGGTGAGTGTCACTTGGTGGCTGTCAAGAATATCCTAAAGTACTTGAGAAGGATGAAGGATGTGTTCTTGGTATATGGAGATAGAGATCTCGTAGTGAGCAGGCTTATGGATGCCAGTTTTCAATCTGACCAAGATGATTCCAAATGGTTGTCAAGTTATGTTTTCACACT
The DNA here is from genome assembly GCA_025629785.1 of Erythroxylum oxycarpum. Lineage (NCBI taxonomy): Eukaryota > Viridiplantae > Streptophyta > Magnoliopsida > Malpighiales > Erythroxylaceae > Erythroxylum > Erythroxylum oxycarpum. The sequence continues at coordinate 19,019,018 of JAOTAZ010000003.1, forward strand.
GAATGGTGGAGCAGTCAGTTGGAAGAGTTCCAAACAAGAGATGACTGCAAATTCAATGACTGAGTCAGAGTACATTGCAATTGCGAAAGTAGCAAAAGAAATTGTTTGGATCAAGAAGTTCGTTATAAAATTTGGAGTAGTTTCGAGCATTGTAGACACGATACTGTTGTATTGTGACAACAATGGGGCTATTACTCAAGCTAAAGAACCAAGATCTCATTAAAGGTCCAAGCACGTACTCAGGAGATATCACCTGATCAGGGAGATTATTGATAAAGTTGATGTGAAGATAGAGAGAGTGCCCATAGATCAGAACATTGCTGATCCTTTGACTAAGCCATTTCCTCAAATAAAATTTGATTATAGTATACTCGCTTATGGTATTAGATACAAAGGCGATTGACTTTAGTGCAAGTGAGAGATTATTAAATTAGTGCTCTAAATGCAATCACCTTTAGCACTTTTGTACAATCTTTATTTTGATTAATAAAGCGAAAGGCAATTTTCATTCATTTAATGTTCATTTATTTATGAATTGATGTCGTTCTTAAATCGAATTAATGAAGTCCATGATACAAAACATAGTATGAAGGAAATCATGATTAGATCATGATAATGAGAATCCTAACATGTACAATTATGTTAGTATCTAAATTATCCCTAGTCATAGGATTAATGAAAAAGGACATTGTTAATTTGGATAGACTAATACATATTATACTCCTTGATTTGATTAAGCAGTGGATCTCATAAACTGTAACCATGAGATGTTTAAAGTTAACATGTGGATGCTTATTACGAGAAGTACATCAGATGACCCGCTATGAGATTGTCATATGGATGATCTATTAAATGTTAGTGATTAATCTCATCATAGCAATGGTGTAAATATCCTTAGACTTGAGGTACTGAAGGATATCTTAGATACTGATCTTGTGTTTTGACACTATTCCTTGTTGCCTCAAAATGAGGTCGTTCATAGGGTGGTGATTGGGTACATCTATTGGTATTCGAAGGTAATTAGGTAGTCAATAAACGATTCACCACTCCTGATAGAAGGAGATGATACCCACGAGCTCTTGTCCGGGTCATTACTCGAGAGTCTCTTGCTAGAGCAATTATGCGTCATGAAGAGAGTCTTCAATGACACATAAAATAATGAGATCCTCAAGACAAGAACTAACATCACTTGGAGTAGATCTGACATAGTCAATCTAGTGGGAGTTGATATATAGCCCATACTCCGAACCAAGTGAAATATAAGATGGTGAAGGGACGAATTGCACGGTAATTGACTATGGAAAGGTTCGTAAGTCGAATAATTAACTATCGAAGAGTTTGAGTATTAATCCACTTACGTTTTGGTAAATTGGCATCATGAAACCCTTCATGATTTGCTTAGATTAAGAGTTAATTCAACGAATTTTTACCCAAAATACACACTCAATAAAGAGGCTAAGGGTCTAGAAGAGTTCTAGAAGTTGAGAGGAGTAACCTTAAGATTAATTCATGCAATCTTAAGTAATTGTTGCATGAGATTAATTACATAAAACTTGGTCTTAATCTAACTTTCACTAGAGCATCTACTTGTACTCATCTAGTTTGGTACTCTAATCACCTTTACACACTATTTTTTCTTCATCTTTATGTGCTCTCTAGAGGCTAAGGAAGGTGATTGGTATTTACTACAACCCAAACAAAGAGAAGATTGAAGAAAGGAGGAGTATTTGCAAGGTACATATGTTGTAATTTCATGTTCTTATAATCTATTTATACATGCACACAGATTCTGAATTTTCTAGGATGTTGTAAGGTTGGAATTTTGATTTTGACACTTCTGTTACCTTGCCATGTATATGATGCATGAATCTACGACTCCTTAACATAAATATCATACACCTAGCCTTGCCATGTATATGATGCATGAATCCCTGGCTCCTTAATATAAATGTCATACGTCTCTCAATCAAATACAAAATAATTGAATTTAATTCTTAAATTTAATACGAATTAATTAAATATGATTCAAATATATAATTTAACATAACTTTAATAAATTATTAGTTTATTGTAAATTTAAAAATCGAGTTAAATAATTTATATGCTAATGCATATTATATGAATTTTATTATTTCAATAAAATATGAAAAATATATTTTAAAATTTTTAAAACGGAAGAAAAAACAGTTCTTTTAACCTAAGACTGTAATGTCCCCGCAGGGAAACAAGTGGACATTCCAATTTCCAAATCAACATGGGTAGTTCATAATCAGTAGTAACCCCTCTCAAAGAATCCTAAGCCCTACCTTCTCCAATTCAACCACGCAGCTCTTTATTAGCGCGTGCAGTGTCTGCATAGCTCCTTAGAGAACTTAGGGTTTACTTGATTGTGATTTAAATCTGGTTAGTATGGTTGTTTTGGGATATTAATTTACTTGTTAAGTAGTTGAACTTGACGTTTTAATTGTTTAAATTCTTGTGTTTTGAATCGTTGGGGCAGGGTTTAGGTGGGAGATGAAGAGTTTCAATTTACTCTTTTGAAGATTTTCATGGTTTTTTAATATTTGTTTGTGACCGTTGTTAATTTGTATCATATTGTAATCTTTGTTGTGTTGTTGAGAATCTTATTGGGATTTCAGTTGAAGCTGCCTAGCCACAAATTATCTGGTAATTAGGGATTTTGTGGACTGTAAAAGGGGGAAAAAGCGCTCATGTTTTACTGCTCAGTGATATTGGAATTCATGTTTCAGGTCACATTTGTCTGGTTGGTTTACTAAAGTACTGTTATGCATATATTAACGTAAGAAATAGGTATACAGTCTGAGTTGTTGAAATAGCTTTCTAATTACATTGACTTGGTCATTTTTCCAGGTCGACCATATTGACTAAATAGGGCTGTTTTCTATGCCATCACCATCGTTTAGTGGGATGTGTGGTCGTATCTTTGTGTTTATTTGAAGTGGATTTGTTTTTGTGTTTGTGTTAGTATAGTTGTTTATCTGTTTGGGCTGATATGCATCTTGTGACATGTTTTGGGTGTTGTTTTCCGTTTAGAGCTTCGTATTTGCTTGCTTAATTCAATTGAGAGTTCATTGTCCTTATGATCTGGTTTCAGCATAAATGGAGGCAATGAAGCCTGCTCCAGAAGATGTTAGTAATGCCTTTGTGAATCAGTACTACAATATTCTATCTCATTCTCCCAATCAAGTTCATAAATTTTACCAGGACGCAAGTACGATTAGCAGGCCCAGTTCTGATGGCTTGCCTTCGTCTGCATCAACCTTAGATGTGAGTTTTGTGTCTTTATTATTTTGTCGCTATGATGCTCTGTTATTATCTCCATACAGCATATTACTGATAAACCACACACATTTGAAGTTTGCTGAAGAAAAAACACACACCCACACATAGTGGGAGTCTGCTGAGCAAACAACGTACGCACACACCTAGTTGGAGTTTATGCATCTGGATGTTTTCTTTACCCCTGGGGGGAAATTAACTGATGCATATTACCTGGAGTTGAATTTCTTCAACCAAAGAATTTGATGTCCTTTTACCTAAAAAAAAAGTGTACTTGCTACTGATAGATATACCTTTTATTTGGAATACTGGAGTTATAACATGCTTTGCCTAATGATTTGACTTATGTACATGAGCGATCACATCATTGGAGAGACAGTAGTTTTTTCCTTCTGAGAGCTATTTTCTATTTGTTCTCTTCGACACATAGAGCTACTATTCTCATGTATATATCCCTTTTTCTTTCGTTTTGACTTTTGTTTGCTGAGACTTCGGCTTGTACTTACCTTTTGCTAAGGGTAAGTTGATATTCCTTGTTATTGGAGCAGGGAATTGATAACTTGATCCTCTCTCTTGACTACAAACACTGTTTGATTGAGATCCTGACTATTGATGCTCAAGACTCTTTGGGAAATGGGGTGATTGTTTTGGTTACCGGTTACCTCACTGGAAAAGAAAATATTACAAGGAAGTTCACACAGATATTCTTTTTGGCCCCCCAAGGAAATGGAAGTTTCTATGTTTTGAATGATGTCTTTAGATATGTTGATGAAGACTATGTACCAGCTCTTCAATCTTCTGAAACTGATGATATGGCTTCAGCTGATACAGTGACACCGGATCCTGGTAGGTTTCCTTTGGGGTTTGTTACTGACTCTTGTTAATTTTACTGGAGAATAAATGCTGTTGGCTTTATGAATGCAGAGCCAAATGTCATTCCTAATCATTCTGCACTGGATGATAAAACAACCCCACTGGAGGATACTGAAAAACTAGATGAATCTATTCCTCCACTAGAGAATGGAATGATTCTTCCTGATGAGAAAGAGGCTGTTTCTGGCAGTATACTTGATGCAAATGTTGATGATGGGAGCTTGGTTTCTGAAGGAGTGGATGGGAATGATAATGATCACCATGCAGTTACTGAGGCAGCTGCTTCTGATGTCCAGGAAGATGCTCCTAAGAAGTCTTATGCGTCAGTGGTTAGTTCATATTCCTAGGTTTCAAACAAGAACTGTATTTGTACAATTGTTTTTAATCGTACTGTGTTCTATATGCAGGCAAATGCATTGAATTTTAAGAAACAACCATTCCAACAGAGATTCTTGCCCCCCAAACCTGTAGAGCAGGGTTCTACACGTGTAGCACGTGAATCATCTCATTCAGTGACCAGCAATCCTATGGAAAAGAACAACAATCTTATAGGTTTTCATTTTTGTTACTGTATATTTATGATCTACAGGCAGGATTAGCTTTTGTTACTTAGCTATTCTATATGTTTTTCAATTTGACCTGTTGCAGTCAAGGGTTACTCCGTATTTGTTGCAAATTTACCAATGGATGCAACTGAAGAGCTACTTAGGGAGGTTTTTGAGAAATTTGGACCTATTAAAAGTAATGGTGTTCAAGTCCGAAGCTCTAAGGTTTTGTAACAGATTTGAGTATTTCTGCGTTAGATAATTAGTTGTCCATTGCATAATACTCATTACATGAATGTCTTCTTCCAGCAAGAAAAAAATTGTTTCGGCTTTGTGGAGTTTGAATCAGCTGATTCCATGCAAAGTGCGGTGAAGGTATTCTTATACTTTGCCTTTGTTGTCTTTGAGTTGTCATTATTGCCATTGCTTAGACGTAATAGTGACGTAGATTCTTCTGATATAAGTTGGAAATTAATTTCTTTCTGCTGCTGCTTTAGTTGAATTATGGGACAAATGCACAAGTAAATTTTGATTATTTCTTTTGATATTAACACACTTATATGCATTGTGTTAATATGTTTCAATATTCTACTTAAGCATGATTCATATTAGGATTTGGGTGATCAAGTTTTATTATGTTTCAGTTGGTAGTTATAGAGCCAAGTTTTTCTCATCTTACGATGGATAGCTGGTAATGATGCATTTGAATTGCATTTGCAAGCCCCAGTTGGGACAATTCATTTATGTCTCTGACATCAAGCTGTTCTCAGGCTGCTTCAATCATAATTGGCAATAGGAGGGCACATATTGAAGAGAAGAAAGGCAAGTTTGAAAGATTCACCATTATATTTCTTGATCCTTTTTAAGAGACGACTTGAAAACAATTTTATTATTTTGCCTGTCAACCTAAACAATCTTTATGCACCCTTTGCAGCAAACACTGATGGAAGGAAGAAGCCCCCAAGAAGAGGGGGTTTTCGAAATGAGGGAGGGCGCAGTTATGGAAGGATTGATTCGGAGAACCAGGGTGGGTTCCCACGTCAAGGCCGAGGAACTAACCTACGTAATGGAGAAGCTAACCATACTGTTCGTCAGAATGGAGGAAAAGTACCTCGGCAGTCCGTACAAGGGCAAGGTGTGAAGAACTAGACTGCCACTTCCTCCACTGGATTTTGTTTAATACATTGTTTGCCTCTATCTTCCGTCCGTATTAGAGTAGGAACTAATTCAGATAATCGGACTGGGGCAATATATTTATCAAAAGTTTTTCCAAGCATAATTGATAAACGAGTGATTTGCACTCATGTTGTAAGAAATGTATTGGAATATCATCGATTGTAGAGAACTTGTTTTTGCAGCATCATTGTTCCTGTTCCTGAGTTCTAGTTCTAAAAAGTTCTAATTAAAAAAAAAGTTCTTGGCATGTATCCATGTTTATATCATCATGAGCTTCAAAAACATAGATCATATGTCGATGACGTAATTGACTTCTAGGTGTGACGTGGTCTGCATAAATTTCTGCATATGAACATAATTCGTCCGTCAAACAGCCGCATCTGGCATCCTATCTGATGGAAAAAGAAAAAGTTGGTATTAGGACTTGCTTCATCGGATGGTTTTTACTTTTTATTTATACAAGGGCCATTGGTGCAGTGACTTTCGGGCTCATATAGCGTCGTTAGACCCAGACCGTGTCTTTAAATGAGAGAGAGAGAGAATAAAGGATGGTATACTAGTACTAGTCTCTTTGACTAGGCCTTGCACATGCAAGGCACAAAGAACACAGGAGAGCTGTCTCCTAACTTTTCCCCCGCACCCCTTTCTTTATAGCAAAAAGTCAACACGTGGCATTGCTTGTGTCGGAGAATCTTATAAAACTCCACGTCTACATCACTTATGTGTCCTGCAAGCAAATCATCCTACGAAGATCTCCTCTCCTCCTCTGTCCGACCAGACCCTTACCATTTATTTCGCAGTGGAAATGGGAATCATTATCGGCACACGTGGCCTTTCAACTCTGGACTCTTTATTTTTCTACATAAAACCAGCGGTGTGATTAAAACCACTATTTATAAATACATTCACATTCATGTTATTATTTAGTAGAAAAAATTTCTGCATTTATTTTTATTTATTGAGTGAAAAATGAAATGACGAAAATGGCTCAGGGAGCGGTCGTTCTCAATGTCTGACTGGGGATGAGAGATGAGTGATAACATAATATAACTCAGCAGTAGTGGGGACCCTAACATCCATCAACTAGTGTATCTCTTTCTGGTTTCTCGACACGTTGGCACATCTTCATTTTTCATCCCTGTACTGTACTCTGCAAAGTCCCACTCCCACTGCGTCTTACATTTTTTGATTTTATAAACCAAAAAATGGAGCAAAACAGCAACTTGTCCTAAGTGGACCCCACTTTCATCAATTGGGACCACGTGCATGTGCGTCACTTGTTTTTCTTCGGTTGCCAAAACTCGTACGTACCTCTTTGACCCACTTTTTCTAGATGGTTTAATTAAGAAAAACTCGAACTTTTAAATTTTGTTAATTATAATTCCATTTTTTAAAAATAATAATTAAATATTCAAATTTTTAGTTTTTTGCAAAAATAGTCTTACGTTAATAACTTTGTTAATAGAGCTTATGTGATAAATCACCTTAGACGTGTTTACTTACAAGTATAAAAGGAAGTATACATAAAAATTTTATAAATTTTAATTAATTAATTATAAATAAAAATATGAAAAATAAACCCTCATCCAATTTATTCTCTCAC
>JAOTAZ010000003.1:19030259-19042133 GCA_025629785.1 Erythroxylum oxycarpum
ATTCAAGTTAATATTTTTTAACTTCGAGTCTAAATTAAGCTTGACAATTGGTTCGAACTTAACCTGATCTAAAGTTAACAAATTTGGACTTGGTTAACTAAGTCTTTGCTTAGGTTCGGGCCAAAACTTACCATGCCCGACCCAACGCAAGGCCCTGATAGAGAATAACAAAAGGACTTTATTTTGAAATTTTTAAAAAATTAATAATCAATTAGACCGGATTACCCTTGGTCCAGTTGGGACCTAAATAAAGGAGTCATTCAGAAAACGCATTGCTGACGGTATTTATATGCATAAATAATTTTACAAAATAAAATATAGTTAAAATTATTATTTTTATTTTTATGTTGTCAAACAATCTACTATATGAAACTCTTTCGAAAATACTCCTTTTTTAAATGATAGCCAAACATTTAACTGGCTTCTTAAAAAACTTCTTCTCATAAAAGATCTACAGAAAACCAAACAGAGGTTAAACTAGTGGCGAATCATCATTGGTGAGTCGTCCACTAGCAGCAAGATGCTAGTGATGGCTTGAACCAGTGGCGAATCACCACTTGTGAAGGGTGATTCTTTCACCACCTGTAGAAGATGTATAGGGTGACGGAGGACTCCACCAGACTGGAAGTAGGAAGCTTAACAACATAGGATAACAATAGAAGAGAGGTGTCAGCATAAACCAGAAAACCTAATTTTGGAAAAAAGATGGGGGCATGGGGATTGCACATTTGCAATAGTTGATGTTGGTGTGTGTTGCACATGCTAGTCAATGCGCAATTCGATCGAGGCATGTGCAATGCACACGTCTCACATAAAGTGTTCCAGTGTATGCATTGCACACGCCAAACAATCTACATTTTTTAAAAAAATTGATTTTATATGTGTTAAAGCCTTAATTTAAGTTAAATTATTTTAACAGAGAATAAATTGATTTATATTCCTAACAAAATTGAAAAAGTGTTGTCTTTAATGTTTGAAAATTGTTTTCAAATAATAATCATTGCTAGGAATATTTTGGAATTTAGTTTTTTTTTTCAAAAAGTTAAATTATTAAATTAAATTAGTTATCAAATGAATAATTAGAATCAAGCAAAGGCTTTAAAGGATTTTTTTCATAATTTGATTATGTTAGAAATTTTTAATATAATGAGATTGTATTATTTTGTTGAGATAAAAACTTTTAATTTCAAAACTCCCAATTAAATATTAAGTACACATGGAAAACATGATACTTGCCTTTTATTATTTAAGAATAAAATCATAGTTCTATTTTTTGTAAGACTTGTTGAGCAAACTCAGTGCCTCTTTTAACTCAAATATGTTTTATCTTAAATTAATGAGTCTTACTTAACTAAATTTGTATAATTTGATTGAGTAAACTTATGATCATATGGAATTAGAGGTAGGGCTAGGAATACTATATATGATATATTTTGGCAAAGTGTTTAACCTAACAGATATAGAAGTCACATAATATGTGCTTGATAAAGTTGTTATCTACTTAATTTAAATTTAGTTGGTTTATGAGCAAACTCAAGTTCAATTATTTTTTAATGGGATCTTAGCCCACTAGGAAATTATTTGATAATTTATTGATTTAATAGTGAGGGTTATTCTTTTAATAAAATAGTGGGAATAATTAAATATTTATTAAAGTCCTTATTTTATTTGATTTTATAGTATCAACTAATATTTTCTCTTTTATGTCTTTCAGTTATTGAATCAGAAGATGTGTATCAATATGATGTTGAGGAGCATTATGGATGCCAACATGCTAACTGGACCTAACTTTTCGGATTGGTTTTGTAACTTAAGAACTGTTCTCATGCAAGAAAAGAAGCTCTATGTTCTTAACACTACTGTTCTACTGGAGCTTAGTTCAGATGCGACTAACAAGGCTTGGGAGAGATATCAATGTTATATTGATGATGTTTAATAAGCTAAATGCATGATTTTGGCTAGTATGTCTTTAAAGCTTCAAAGGCGGCATGAGATCATGGATGCCCCTGCTATAATTTTACATCTCAAAGAGTTCTTTGGTGCGCAAGCAAGGTGGAGAGGTATCAATTCTCCAAAGAATTATTTCAATGCAAGATAACAGAATGATCTTTAGTGAACCTACACATGCTGAAGATGATTTCCTATACTAAAAAATTAACCCAATTAGGTTTTGTCATATGGAAGTTCATAGCTCGTTATGAACTTCCATATGAATCAAAAGGATATGTCATTATCTAAATGTCTGAATATACTGAAGACTGCAGAGGGGCGCTTTAAAAAGGAATCTAATTTTGTTCTTATTATGGATTCTTTCAAGAGTAAGATAAAGGGATGTAAAAAGAATAATAATAAGAAACATAAGGCTTCTACTAGATTAGTAAAGCCAAAATGTAGTGTCAAGAAGAAGAGCAATGAAAAGGGAACATGTTTTCACTATGGAATCAATGGATACTAAAAGAGGAGTTACCCAACTTATCTTGCTACCCTAAAAGATAAGAAGCTTAAGGAAGTTATTTCTTCAGTTATGTTTATGATTGAGATCAATCTTTCTACTTCTGTTCCATATTCTTAGGTAAAAGATACTAGATGTGGTTGCCATATTTGCAATAATATACAGATGTTACCATGGAGTAAATTGTTGAGGAAAGTTGAAGTGGACCTGCGAGTTAACAATAGAGCAAGTGTTACTGCATTAGCTATAGGAACTTGTAGTATAGCTTTGCCTTATGGCCTAAAACTATAATTAAATAATTGTTATTATGTTTCATTTGTTACTAGAAACATCATGTCTATTTCTTATTTAGATTTGAGTGGATTAGTCTTTGCTATTAAAAGTAAGAGTTATTCTTTTTAAAAAGATTATATTTATTATAGATCTGGATCACTTACAAATGGTTTTTATGAGTTAGATTTTGAAAGGCCAATTTTTAACATAAATAGCAAGAAAAGAAAGTTAAATGATCAAAATCCATCTTATTTATGGCTTTGTAGGTTAAGTAATATCAACGAAACTAAAATCAAAAAGTTACATAAAGAAGGATATTTGGATCCTTTTGATTACAAATCATGTGAAACTTATAATTCCTCTTTATTATGAAAGATGACCAAACAACCATTTAGTGGAAAGGGAGTATGTGCCAATGAGTTACTAGAGCTTATACATTCAGATGCATGCAACCCTATGTCTTCTTGTGTTAGAGGTGGATTTTCATATTTCATTATGTTCATAGATGATCATTCTAGATATGGTTATGTGTTCTTAATGAAACAAAAGTCTTAATCATTAAAAAAGTTCAAAGAATTACTTGAGGTTGAGAAAAAATTTGTAAAAGTATTAAGGCACTTAGAGCAGATCGAGGTCGAGTTTCTTAGTTTATTAAAAAAGAATGGGATTCTTTAACAATGGACTCGTCTCAGAACTTCACATCATAATGGAACATATAAGAGGAGAAATCGTACTCTATTAGATATGGTACGTTCCATGATGAGTCATGCAATCCTTCCTGTCTCCTTTTAGGGATATGCTATTGAAACTGTTTTTTACCTCTAAATAGAGAATTAGCTGACAAGACACCATATTAGATATGGATTGGTAGAAGACCAAGGTTATCATACTTAAAGATTTGGGAATGTGAAGCTTATGTGAAGTGTGCAATATTTGATAAAATTCAAGCTAAATCAGATAAATGCAATTTGTGAAGTATCTAAAAGGGAGTATCAGATATCAATTTAACCATCCTCTTGAGCAAAAGGTGTTTGTCTTAAGAGACACTACACTCTTAGAAAAAGAATTGATTCTCAAAGAAAGTAGTAGAAGTGAGGTAGAAATTAGAAATTTCAAGAGCCACAAATTCACATTCAAATGGAACAAGGACCTCTAGTTGATACATATGCTATACAACCAAGGGTTCAAGAAATATTTAGTCTGTAATGCATTAGTAGGATACACCGTCCCCACTAAATTAGATCTACATATGAAAAAAAAGAAGGATAATGTATTACTCATTTATGATAAGCAAATCACTACTTTTAAAATGGCATGAAGCCATAAGATCTAAAATGAAATCCATGAACATTAACCAAGTACAAAATTTGGTGGGTTGACCTGATGGTATTGTAATTATTAGACGCAAAAGGGTTTTTAAGAAAAAAAACTGACATGGATGGAAATGTATATATGTATAAAGTAAGGTTAATAGGTAAAGGTTTTCTTTTGAAAAATTAAAATTTATTGAATAAGTAAAATATAAACATACATGCTCTGGAATCGTCCTATACATTAAGGATAAGGTAAAAATGACAACATTATAATACCATGAAACAGTTAAATGACACTATAATAAACATAGATACAACCTAATATATTAAACGACAACATAAAAACACAGAAACAAAGCAAATGCTTTAACGATCAAATTCGGTGAATTTCCCTTAGAGAGTAAAGAAACCCCTCCCATTTAAAGGAAACTCCAAAAGCTTCCGAAGTAGGGTAGAGCCATCGAGCTTCTTCTTCATCTTTGTATTGGTGATATATACTCAAGTATGAAATTCCTATCTTGAATCATGTTTCTTCTTCTTCTTCTTAATCATTGGTCTTCCTATTTAGGGTTGGATCGATGAGAGATTTCTTCTAACCCGCGCTGGTGGACATTACCCAGGTGTGGAGTCTTTATCTTGCAGCATGCATCATCTTCTTTTTTATCGGTGATTGCGATTCGATGTGCTGTAGCGACACATAGGTTCAGTCCCATAAGGTGAGTACTAACCCTAACTTTGAAAGTTCCTTAACACTTTTACATGGTCTTTATGCTTAGTCCTAATGGCTAGATGGTTTCTAGAGATATTTGGACAATCCTTAGCCTTCATTTAAACCTTTCAGACAATTTCTCTCTTTTGTGGAGTTTTGGATGATTTCCCTCTATTGATTGAAATCTTTGGGTTACAAACATGTTGTTATCTACTTCCCTGTTGATTGCCAAATGTTTAGGAGTAGCCTTTTGTTGTTGTACTTTTTTCTTTAGGTATATGTTGTAATTTTCACTCTTGTTACAAACATGTTATCTACATCCCTATTATTTGAATTTGTTTTGGGACACCTAGGAATCACAAGGAACCTAATCTTATCTGAGTAGAATTTTGTTCCCTTATCTGGAGTTTTCTTGGAGACATATTAAAGTCTTTAAGAAACCACTAGCCTCGTACTACATTTCTTCTCCATCTAATTGACAATCAAGTGCTCTCTTATACTTGTAATTGTAAGTTTAGTGAGAGAAGCTAAACCTATATCTCTTTGCAAATCTTTTGTTGATTCTCTCCTACCAAATCTCTTGGATACATGTTGCAATTACAACCATTTAGATTTCCTTATCGTGCTTGGATATCTGAAATCTATAAGAATCTCATTGGTTATAGTCACATATGATGATTATGAAATCTAGCAGATAGATGTCAACATAACATTTCTTAATGAGAATTTGCTAAAGGATGTGTATATGACATAACCTGAGGTTTTTAATCTAAGAGATTTCCTAATCAAGTACAAAATTCTATTTATGGACTAAAGCAAGTGTCACGTAGTTAGAATATCCATTTTGATGAGACAATCAAAAAGTGTGGACAAATTATATGTCTATAAGAAGGTTAGTGGGAGTGCAATTGTTTTCTTAATTTTATACATGGATGGCCTATTGCTAATTGGAAAAGACATACCAATGCTCCAATTTGTAAAGATTTAGTTATTCAAGAACTTCTATGTAAAGGATATGGGAGAAGCAGTCTATATTATGTGAATAAAGATCTATAGAGATAGACCAAACATGTTGCTTGGGTTATCTTAATCAACGTACATAGACAAAGTGCTAAAGAGGTTTAGTATGGAGAATTCCAAGAAGGGATTCTTGCCCATATCGTATGGAATTTCTCTGTCATAGAGTATGTGTCCTAAGACACAAGAAGAGAGAAATAAAAATGATTGTTTTCCGTATGCTTCATCAATTAGATTAATCATGTATATGAAGTTATGTACTAGATCAAATGTCTCATATGCTTTGAGCATAACAAGTAAGCATAAGAGGTTTCAAGCCTATCTAGGTGAGTTTCATTGGATGACTATAAAAAACATCTTAAAGTACTTAAGAAGAACTAAAGATGTTTTCATAGTCTATGAAGGAGTTGAAATGAGAGTTTAAGGGTATTCATATCCTAGTTTTCAGTCAGATCCAGATGATAGTAGATCATAGTTAGGCTATATCTTCACTTTGAATGGTAGTGTGATAAGTTGGAAGAGTTCAAAATAGCCAACCATTGCAGATTCACAATTGAGGTAAAGTATATTTAAGTGTTAGAGGCAACAAAAGAAGCAATTTGGATCAAGAAGTTCATGACTGAACTTGGAGTAGTTACTAGTATTGCTAAGCCTATAGTATTATATTGTGATAACAATGGCGTCATTACACAGGTAAAGGAACTAAGGTCTCATCGACGGTCCAAATATGTACTTAGGAAGTTTCACTTAATTAGGGAGAAAGTGGAGCTGAAAGATATAACATTGGATTGAGTTCCCACTGAAGAAAATCTTGCTAATCTTTTTACAAAGCCATTGTCTTAAAAGAGACATAATTGGCATATGAAAGGATATAGTGTTAGATATGCAGGCAACCAACTTTAGTGCAAGTGGGAGATTGTTAGTTTATGCCCTTGTAGCCAATCAGTTGGTTGAATTTTAATTTATAACGATGTTATTTATAATTAATAAAGGAATTCTTTATCTTTATATATTATGTTAATTACATTTTACGTTTTACTACTAAAGGTAAAATCTCTGGAATAATACTGTATAATTGAAATTATAATTAGATCATAATCATGGGATTCAATTTATATTTATGTATTATTCCCAAATATTCCTAGTTGTAGTTCCATCAAGACAGGATATTAATGAAAATGTAAAACTAGCACACATTATGTTTCTTTCTTATGAAGAAAGAAATAGCTCTTATAAATTAAAGTATCGAGATATTTAAACTAATGTATGGGTACTTATTAGAGACTAAGTTCACTAAACTGACCCAATTATGAGGATCCCAAATAGAATATTACTTATGTGTCTATAGATTTCCTCATTATGATAGTTGTATAATTGATCCCTAGACTTAAGACTAATAAGGTATCTTATATGAGAATTATTGTGTTTTGATGCTATTTATAAAATGTTGTAGGATAATTCGGTCGATAATACTTGGATGCACTATAAACCATGTGGAGATAGTTAAGTAAGCAAATAAAGAATTCATCACCCTAAAGTAATTAGAGAGAATATTCTACTGTTCTTGATTAATAGTGATTTAAGGAATTCTCTACCCATAATTAATTATAAATCAATTACTAATTAGCAAGAACGAACATGATTGGATATAAAATAGTAAACACTATATTCATACTATGTCTAATTGGAAAATTTTGCAATGCATTGTTAGGAATTTTTTGTTGTGATTATACTATTTTGACATTGTAAATAAAATATTGGCCATTATGTTAATGATATAAGTTTAAGACCTTCAATATATTTAAAAAATGATTTGAAAAAATGTATCTTTAAACCTAATTGAAATTTCACGCCATAATCCTAAGAATAAGAAGTTCAAAGAGCTTTTAATAGTTATAAACTATAATATGAGAAAAAGGATTTTATTTAGCACAAAGAAGTAAGTCTATGAAACATCTTCAATTAAAACAACAACAAACAAATAACAAAAAGGCAATAGTTGAAGATCAATTATCCAAGATAGTCAAACATCCTTATCCATGTCCAAATCAATTATCCAAGATAGTCAAACATCCTTATCCATATCTAAATCAAGCGCAAAGTTTAAATACATATCTATATACATATAAATATCCATATAATAACACATAGTTAAAATACATATCCAAATCACAACAAAGAGTTCAAGCATGGTTCATTTTGTTGTTGATTCACCATCATCAACTTGAGATTTTATTGGAGTTATTTTTTGGCGCTTACTATGAATCTCCTCTATGTTGTAGTTGTTATTTGAGCATTTGTATTTTGAGAAGTTTGTGTTAGTTCAAACACTCAAATTTGACTTCTTCCCATCTATAAATCATCATAATAAAAATTATAGTATTGCCAATTACGAATAAATAAAATATACTATTACCAATTAGGAATAAATAATAAATAATGTTGTGACCAACTTCAAAACAATGTCAACATCTCACAGGAAGTCCAACTTTGCTTAGCTTGTTAAGATTTTGTGGTTCGTCATCTTTATCCCTCTTTTAACCTTCTTAGGCCTTTTAAGCATCTTTTTAATAAAAGAAGGTAATATGGGCTGCAAGTTTTCAATCTTCGACCAAAATTTTGGACCATTAATAGATTCCATGACATACTAATAACTCTTCAAATAACGTTCACATTTGTAGCATCGACTCACATATCCATTAATATTCTCCCTCTAATTTAATGTTCAAGTAAATGCATGCTTATATGAGATTCCTATTATCCTAAAATCTAAATTGACATGTTCTTTCTTGTAAATCAACAGTGAAATTATCTGTAAAATGTGTTACTTTAAACTTTCCTTTGTCTTGTTGATATAGTGCATTGCTTCCCATTGTGCAATCTATATCTTCTTTCTCACATTTGGACATATGCCATCAATGGATTTGATCATTATATCTCTTTTATCATGAATTTGAGTCATTAAAGCAACTCGAATATCCTATAGCATTTTGATCAAACTTTTTTATTGTACCTCATAGATGAATCCATTAAATGTTTCTAATATGAACAATTTCACACTTTAGCCTTATACTAACAAATGCTTTTACAAAATTCTTAGGATTCCTTTCTTTGAAGTCATTATAAGTCTTTTTTGATACATTCTTCAATTATTCCATTATTTTATCAAATTCCACCTCCGTTGTGCAATTAACCACTTACCAAAACAAACTCTTATATGTATGTCCTTTATGCAATTTTGATCGATTGGTATAGACATGTTGGGCATATTTTCTATACACTGCTTCTAGAAAGAAATTCTTTAATGCATCTACTAAACTTTAAACCAAAAAAAGAATAAATAAAACATTATAATGTAATTATAATACTTTAAAACACATTTATTAATAAACATCACAAATATTAGAATGTTGACCTTTTGTTGATCTCTTATAAAAGTCCATGAATTCCCACTAATTCATAGATCATCATTAAGAAGACTTAAAAACCAGTGCCAAGATTGGTAATTCTCTATCTCAACCATAACCCAACATATAGGAAATATGTGATTATTTCCATTGTGCCCAATTACATCTAATAAAGCACCTCCAAGAAATTTCTTTAAAAACATCCATTTATTCATATTATTTTTCAAAAACCACTAAGAAAACCATACTTAAATGCACTAAATTCCATGTAAAACCTCTTCAACATTGGCTATCCAAAATTTATGTTAAGTTAATTTTGGATGATGAATTAACCTTCTTTATCTGTCCACTGCAATCCATGTCCATATGACTAGAACTTTGCATAATGCCCTTCCATTGTTCCTTGTAGCATCATAATAGCTTCCTATTTAGCCCTATAACATTGAGATTTAGTTACTTACAATGCATACTTCCTTTGAAGATCATCTATAATCTCACTAATTGGCCAATTTGGGTTCCTCCTAAACTTATGTAAGAATTCATTTGTTATCCACTTCTTACTAGCTTTCTTATTTCTTTGCACTTTCTTACAAGTGTGTTCATTTTTTAATATCTTCACTACAAAGATATTTTTCATTTCCAATCCAATTAGTATAATCCCTAACGTGATAGTGTGGATTACAAACAGCTTCCATTCTTATACCAAATCTTATCATTGAAACATCATATCCATTTGTAATTCAATAATTTTTTATTTCCTCCCCAATTTGAACTCATCCTCAAACTTCATGCTAACTTCAAACTGAAAATATTTCATGTCCACTTTTGGATTTTAAAAAATATATTTCTTCCTTATGTCAGAGACCTCACACCCACCATCATCAATATATATTAGATTGAACTTCAACATCACTAACCTCATACACTCTACACCAACCCTGTGAACTCCTTAATTCTCTTTGTGAATTCTTTGAATAATTTTGCTCTTCACTACTACATTTTCTAATACTTCTAACCTATCTATAACGTCATCGCATTTAAACCCACTACCTACTTTCTTCCCATATGTCTTCTTATTAGTTCTTGAAGTAATATATTCTTCATTATCAGTTGCATAACTTTCATCATCACCTATATAATTTTTCAAGTTCAGTCATCTCTATAATGAAAAAATCTTCATCATCTTGTTCCACCTAAAATTGGAATAACCTCTCTTCATTGTTGATATCATAATCAATGTCCTCACTTTTAGTTTCAGGATTATCATAACCATGCTCATACTAGGTTTCAACATATTTCTTACATATGTTAATCATTAACAACATGTCCTTATCATATTGTAAACCAAATCTTTCAAGAATCTCATTAATTCTTCAAGAAATTTGTAAAAGATCCTTTATCTTTTAATACTCCTTTTTATACTAACTTATTAAGTTTATCAACACCAATATCCTTCCTCCTTTGATCTTGCGCCTAATTTATTTGTTGTCATTTCTTTCCAATAACCCAACTTAAAATTTACCAACATCTACATTACAAAGAATTTTACTATTAGTTTCCAACAACCTACTTAGCTCATCACTCAGTTGATGTTAAAATGTTGCTTAAACTTATATAGAGAAAAAACTATATAAGTTCCATAATTTGAAATAGAAAAAACTATTATGTGTTTCAACAAATAGAAAAAACTATTATATGTTTCAGCATGTTGCCAAGATTCTCTTCAACTTATATAGAGTGAGAAAAATAGTTACAATTATAGTACAGGTAGGGGGTGAGGGGATGGTTATTATGGAGAATGAAGGATAAAAGTAGAGAAAAACTATCAAATCCTAAAATGAACTATATAGAGACTAAGAATTTTTCAGCCATTATAAAATAAAATTAGACATTCAAATGCCTAGATGAGTATGATTTTCTCAATGATAATATGCAATTTAATAGATAAGTAGTTGAAAGCCCCATCATCTTAAATTTTTAATTCACTTACCATGATACCATTAAACTCAGAAGAGAAAACAAGTATAAGCTCCTCTAAGTAACAAGAATGAAGAAACACATGTTCTTCATCAATAAAACTCACATTTGTAATATGAAACTAGATGTACCTATAATTTATGTCATCACTCTGTTATATTCCCAATTACTTGCACAATAATTTAATTAATCATATAATTTATCTCATCAGTCTCTATACCCAACAACAATAACATCTTACATAAATTTTCCCAATAATCAAATGAACTATAAATCTCTTTATGAACAACCATTTAACAAGTCATTCATATCACAACAATTGTTAGAAAATAGACACATTAAATTGATGGGTTCTCACCTTCATAACTCATTCCCCCTAATGACAAGGTCTAAAGTTGGTTGAAATAAAATAAAATAAAACGTTCAACAATCCTAATCACAAATAAGAGACGACTATCATTGTAGCACCCCACTCCCGCAAGACCCGAATCCGACATCGATGATGATATCCGAGTCCGTGCCCCACGAGTGTGGCGTGCTAAAGCACTCATTCAGTCAGAAATTGGTATACCTTTTTTTCATGGCAAAACACGAAACAATATATATGCGGAAATCAATAATCAAATAGGGCATAAGTCCTTTTTCAATTATATAGTGGAATTTACAAAAATTCCCATATGGCCAATTAGGCCCTTTCACAATTACAACCACTTTAGTCATTTCAAA
>JAOTAZ010000003.1:19117727-19146769 GCA_025629785.1 Erythroxylum oxycarpum
GTATTTTCTTTTGACCTTTCTTTTAAAAGTATATCTCTTTGATAAGAATTTTCCTCCCTTTTTATTTTTTCTTGTAATTTATTTGCATGTTATTGTAATTTTGTATATTCTAAAGTTCGACAAGTTGATGTTTTAAATTTTCAATGTTTCATTTTATTTTTTAAGATTTTCTGTTTTTCTTTTATTCTAAACATATTTTAAATTGATAAAAACTTATTTATCAATTTCTCTTTTTTATTCATAAGAAACAGTTAGAAATATTATATTTAATCTCTTTTTATAAGATTTTCTTTCTTTATTTGTTTTCCGACATTTGAGGTAAAAGAATCATGAATTATTATCTGACATAGAAATATATTATAATAAGCTCAAAGATATGTTGTCATTTCATTCTGACATAGAAATATATTATAATAAGCTCAAAGATATGTTGTCATTTCATTTTAAAACTCCAAAAGCTTGTTGTTTAACAACAAAAAATAAGGAGGCAAAGCACAAAGAACAATACATATCTTGGCATTTCAGAGAAGCCATCAAAATACATGACATTGGATTGAGCAGCTGTTGTTCATATCATAGTAGATTCCATACAGATAAAAATTAAGTAATAGGATCTGGGAGAGTTTAGGAAAAGTTCCCGTTCTCTCAGTTCATGTGCTAGCGATCTTCAAAGAGAAAGCACAAGCCATTGGAGCAAGAGCCCTACGTCATCAAATATTTAATCAAATTGATATAATACTGCTAAAAGTAAATTAAAGAATAAAAAATATAAACTTTTTCTGCAATATACAAATTTTGAAGAAGATTTTAATTTTTTTTTAAATCTCTTCCTAATTAAATATCACTACCCTAATTTTTTATTGAAGACAACCCCATTTCTTTTACCCCAAAATAAATTTAATCCAAATAAGGGGCAGGCAGATCAATGGTAGACACTAGACACATCTTTTATTGAATCGCCATATTATGACTACAAGGTTTTTTCTAATCCAGCAAAAGTTTAACCATAGCCTTAAGTTATATTATTCTTTTCAGATCATCCGACAGAAATAATTAAGAGAACAAGAAAAGCAGTAGCACCAGGACAAAATCCTGGGCTTGAGAAGACTTTTTGGTGTAAAAAGTAATCGGCTTCTGTAAAAGTTGGACAAAAGGCAATGAATTTATACCTCCAAAACTGAACTTGGTTTGACTTGTTGGCTGCCATGTCCCACTCCAAGCATACTCTGTTCAGTCGATTCAGTGGCATAATTATAGTCACCAACTATAGATGATGAAATGAAGCACAGAAGAAAACATCATGGCTGAACAGTGCAAAAAAAGAGCGCTGGTAGTGAACTCACCTTGACCGAAGCAAGTTGTTGAGGTATTCTTGCCATTTCGACAGATGCAAGCAAATGACTCATCAAAACCTGCAAAGCCGCACAACCCTCCACTGGTTTCACAATCCTTGCACTTAGCGCTATAGTATGATCCATTGTATTGCAGAGAAATCCCGTATTTCCATTTCATTGGATCCCCTTTGTTGCCTCCAAAGTCATATATTGACGAATATGAAGAGCATTGAAGCTTAGGAAGATCCAAGGTGTAACCTTGAAGTTGAATTGGTGACTCGTAAACACAGCAAGTGGATATTGGTGCATTCTGTGGCAGCCCGATTCCTATGACTCCCTTGCAAGAGTATAATCCTCTACAGACACGAGAACTAGACCCTGTGGCACATAAATCTTCATTCGGATCGAAAATGCGAGAAGTGGTAGAACATCCAAGCAAAACCAAAATGTTGTCTCCAGTTAAAGTGAATGGACTGGCTCTGTCTAAGCTAAAGCTTCCAGAGTTTTGCATTGAGCTGCAAGTGGACATGAGAGGGTCCGCGATTATCAATGTGTTGGCTGAGTAGTCAATGGATAAAATTGTGTAAATGCCAGTCCCTGTAGAAAATTCCAGCGTACCAGAGCTGCATCTTATGTATCTAGCAAAGTCAGGGTGACCACAACCAAATCCTGTACCGAAAGGGAAGTTCACAGATGTTGTGCCACAAGTGCTATGGCACGTACCATTTATTGGGACGGCGTGGACAGAGGCAGAGCTTGTGCCAAATTGTGAGAGAAAGAGCAGAATCTGAATGGAGATCAATGTATACGAGCTAGATGACATTGTTGAGACTTGAATGTGCTGGACCGAGCTGCGAATACGGAGAAAAATATCAGAGATTGTTTCAGCGGTTGATGTTTGAGGAAAAGCATTTCTTTTCGGTGATGGCAGCTACTTTCAACGTCCTTTCTTCTTAAAAGAAGAGCCTAAATGCCAAGTGGATTCAAGCTATAAAGCAATATGCATTTTTGACTGGGCCCAAAAGTAGGGTGGAGAGGATTGCAAGAGTGACGTGAACCATGTAAAACAATGGTCTCAAATAGATAAAATTTAAGCCCTTTGTTAACGACAATAGACCTGATTTTCCAGTTTTTCTTTTGTCATAGAACTAATGACACAAAGATCAAATTTTATGTACTCTGGACTGCCACAATTTGAACCAAAGAAGATTGAACATTTGTAGGATACAATCTTTTGGGGAAAAAAACAACATTACATCTCTGCTACACTACTGTCATCACAACGGAAGCGGTAAATAACACTGGCTAAATTCTTTGTTATCCTACCCAACGAGAGTACTGTAGTACAGAGGACTGACTATTTCAACAGATTCCACAAATAAATTTATTAAAGACTATATCAACTCAAGCTTGCAGAAGCACCAAACTGCTGCATGGAAGCATAATCATTAACTCATTGTATGTCTTATATGACGTTGTCAACCAGAATCGTGGTCCTTTTTACATCATTCCAAACGGAAAAATATGGATTCAATTTTGCTAAGACCATTTGTGTCATTCACATTATAATTCTCAGAAGAAACAATCTTCACAGTCACAGCAATTACCGCTGCTGAACGTGGCTGCTTCAGCATCTGAACAGTCCACTATTGCAAAGAGTGCTAGCTTCTCAAAACCACTCAGAATTTACTTTGCCATCCAAAGCTTCAAACTTGCGCCATTTCAAAGGAATTAAATCCAAAAGTTAGAAATCTTCACTTTCTCTGACTGTCACGCAGTGTCCATCGAAGTTAACAAAATGATAGGTCCCCTGTCAAACTCACGCATTGAGAAGTTTAAGACCAGACACTTCCACTTTAAACTCTAAGCAGAGTGCAATCTCAAGCAGCCAACTGGTGCTCGAATGAACTCTTCATGCATTAAGACCAGCCCAGTTCTTGAAAGCAACGAGAGATTCCATTTTTCTTAGGTTCCTTTTTCTCAATTTTGACACTTTCAGCTTCTTATGTGTTTCCATGAATGCTTGTTTGTACTTCCACTTATCCACAAAAACCTTCATCTCCTGAGATTTCTCCACAACTTGCATCACTGCATCAAAGTAACCCCCCTTAACAAGAGCATACAGAAATGCATCAACCAAGTTCTGGTCAAATCTAACCCCTTTATCTTTATCTGTTGAAAACTTCCGCTTTACCTCATTCCAGAGTATCAACACATTGAAATATTTTCCTACAGCCACATAACCATTAATAAGGGACAAATATGTTTGGTCATTTGGCTCATACTCTAGGAATGTCATTCTTCGAAAAGTCCTCCTTGCATCTTCTATCCTCCCGGCTTTACAAAAGGCATGAATTATTGAATTCCAGTCATGTGTTGTAACTTCAACACGAGGGTCCTCAATAACTTCATCTAGAAATGCAGCCATTAACTCAGGCCGTTGGTTCTCCATCAGTCCTGTCATAATAGTCAAATAACTCCCCTTCAAGTTGGGTATTATGGACTCTCTCATGTCCCTGAACAAAGCGAAAGCAGATTGGAAATCTTGACTTGTCATGGATGCCTCAATTAGAGCATCATAGCTTACTGCATCTAAATGATGCCCTGTGCTGCTTATCTGCATGACCAATTGAGTAGCTTCTGCTGTTCTATGCTCTTTGCAATATGATTTCAAGATCGGTATGTAGACCCCTAGCCCCACAGTACCACCTAAAACATTCATTTCATCAACAATGCTATGAGCTTTATCAGAAAGTCCAAGATTGACACACGCACTAATTACACCAAAGCCAACTGATTTGTCAACCGCATTTGCCGCTGCCTCCAACTTTTGAGATTCAACAATCAATGTTGCTAAACCCTTAATTCCAGCGTCCTTCAGGAAACCTTTCACAACTTCACAATAAGTTTCTTCACTGAAATCTAAACCTTCTCCAGTCCGTTCATTTAAGCTACAAAGAATAGTTTCTGAAACTAAGTCTAAATTCCTCGACTTTACATACCCACTAATCAAATTACCATGTATCAGCCTCTTATTTGAAAATCCAAATCCTCTCATTAGATTCTGTAACTCAACAATCTTATCTTTTAATCCTTTCAATGCATACAAATAAGCAAGAGACCCAAAACTCATCTCATCAGGCCTAATATTCAAAACTGACATCTTCTCAATGACTTTTTCAGCATCAGTAACCGATTCAAGTTCTCGACAACAACCATCTAAAGCCACATTACACGCAGCCAAGTCAGGTTTCATGAAGTCCAACTTCTCATCTATGGCAACCCCACAACTCTCCATAAAAACTCGCAGGAATGCACCAAAACTTCCGTTCTTTTTACTAATATCAACAATAAAATGACCCCACAACCCAAAGGGCAGATAGTACCTGTTCTTAAACATACACTTGACCAAAGCAAAAGCAGGAGCAGCAGCATTAGCACGTTCCATAGAAAGAAGAAGCCTTTCGACAGTCTCAAACTCCAAAACTTTTGGGTTCTTCTCCATAAAATAGACAACGGAGGCAAATGCCCTTTTGAGGTTGAGAGTGTCATTGAGAGACGCGAGGTGGGCAATCAAATCGTTGGACAGAGTCTTTGGTGGGAAAACAGAGTTAGTGGTTAAGGACTTGAAGGACTTCCATGCCTCATCGGTCTTGTTGTGAAGAAGAGAACTTTGAATGGTGGACTCTAAGTCGTCTACAGATTCTTGGGTTAAGGAAGATGGTGGGGCAGCTGTGATGGTACTGGTGGTAGTGGTCTGTGGTGGAGTTTTCCTACCGGCGAAAAGACAAGGTTTAAGGAAGGAGTATAGTGTCGGAGTTTCAGGGGCGGAGGATAAGCGTCTATGTGGAAGTGACGACACCGCTCTTCTCCACATGCTGTGCTTCAATAACGGCGTAAGCTGTGTGACCTTTCTTGCGTTGTAAAATGAATACATCTCAGTAAGCCTTATTCTATATTTTGGAAACCGTACCCAGTGCTGGAATAGCTCAGTTGGTTAGAGCGTGTGGCTGTTAACCACAAGGTCGGAGGTTCAAGCCCTCCTTCTAGCGTTTTTTGTATATTTTTGTTCAATTTTCTATTTTCTTAATAAGACAACGAAACGATGAGAAGGATCAACTCTCAACAAGAAGAAGTATGTTTGGAGTCAATCGGCAGCTCTGGTGAGAGGAAGTTGTTTGAGCAACCATGGAAGAAACCAAAAAGAACAATCAATCAATGCAGCAGCAGCAGCTCACAGTTGAAGAATGGAATGGCTGTTCTTCTACCAAACTCTCCAAGACGGCTACTATAACTGTTGCTGGTGCTTCTGCTTCTTCTTCTTCTTTTTCAATCCAAAGGTTGGATCTTTAACCCTCAACTTACACTTTCGCATCTAAAGCTTCGTTTGTTTCTGAAATTCTGAGATTTCCGTTATAATCAGATCCGGAAACCCTTTTGAACACGTTTGGAGACGAGTTCTTCAAGCATTTGTACCGGAGGCGAGTTTTCTTCTTTCTTCCTTAGTTTCTTCTATTGCTATTGTACTTCATCAGCTATTTATAAGTGTTTGTCTCCTCGTAAATGCAGGGTTTTCCGGGCAGTGTAACTCCAGATTATGTTCCGTTTCAAGTGTGGGATTCACTGCAGGTATTAGATACATAAGCTCGATGACTTTGTTTGTGGCAAAAGGTTATGTGGACTTGGCTATGAATCCTTGTCTTTCACTAACCAAATTGGGGATTTTGATATTTATTTCCATATAGGGCCTTTCAACTTATATACGGACCATGCTTTCTACACAAGTAGGTTCCAATTTGTCCGATTCAAATTCATTCTCAGTATGTTGTAGCAATGTCTGTTATACTTGTTTTACGTTGCTCTTTTCTGTCTTTTTTCTTCAAGGCTCTCTTAAGTGCAATTGGGGTTGGTGAGAAATCAGCCACTGTCATTGGGGCCACTTTTCAGGTATAAGCTTAGATGGGCAATATCAAATTACTTTTGTGGGTTGTTTTGTTTACATGGTTAGAGCGTATAGACGTGATTGAATTATCTACTTGTTCTTGATTGGAAATTTGAAACTAATATTCAGAAGCAAGGGTTTTCCACATTGCAGTATTGATCTTGGAATCTGTATATTTTGTGGGGTTGCAGTGGTTTCTAAGGGATTTAACTGGAATGCTTGGTGGCATACTTTTTACTTTTTACCAGGTAAGATATGATGTTTCATATTCATGATACTTTTTTGTTTTCTAATTTGTAGAGTTTGTCCAATGTATATACAATTAAGGTGCTTTGAGGTTTTGAAGCTTAGCACTTGATGAAAGTAAGAAATTTCCAGCTGTCAACGTTAATGTGGAAATGATGGTATAAGATTTATTATGTTCTTTTACTTATTCTGATTGCACAGAGGGATTATCACTTTTTATCTTTTCTTTTCTCTTTTACTTGAGAATGTCACTCTTGATTAGGGATTTCTCTGCTTCTCAGGGATCAAATCTGGATAGTGACGCCAAAATGTGGCGTTTGGTGGCAGATCTTATGAATGATCTCGGTATTCCTCCCCCACCCCACTTCTGTCTCTCTCTCACAACATTGTATGCATGCATACAGACAATTTGAATACATTGCAGTTTATTTTTCCAATTTGATATGCCCTAGAGACTGACAAGGAAGCCTGCTATTTTTGTCGCAGGAATGCTTATGGATCTTGTTTCTCCATTATTTCCTTCAGCATTTGTTTTTATAGTTTGCTTAGGAAGCCTTTCAAGATCATTCAGTAAGTATTTTGGCTGCTTAACATGTGGGTAGAGCACTTTAGAAATCTCGTAAATGCTGATAGTTATTGTCAACCTTTTTCTCTCACCAATTGCGGTGGTGTTCATATGTGTGCTTGTTTTGTTTTTTGTTTATGCTAAAAGAATAAATTAAATGAATCTCCATATTTAATCAAGATTCATTGATATTGTTTCTCTACATAGCTGGTGTTGCTAGTGGTGCAACTAGAGCTGCATTAACACAGCACTTTGCCCTTCAAAATAATGCAGCGGATATATCAGCCAAGGTACCAAATAAACAATTACTTTTCTCACAGTCGTATAAGGTTTTAATTTATGGCTATTTGCTTTTCTCTAATGTCTATGCAGGAAGGAAGTCAAGAAACAATGGCAACAATGATTGGCATGGCAGTGGGCATGCTCCTTACTCACTTGACAATGGGATATCCCTTGGTCGTTTGGTTTGCCTTCCTCTCTTTAACAACGTTCCATGTGTATGGTAAGAAAACCTTTTCTGGTGATTAGATGTAACTGCTAAAATTCAGATATAGTTGGAAGACATCCTTCATATTGTGTAAATTTACATGTAGTTGGAAGAAATGCTTCTTATTGTGTAAATTGGTCACAGAGATATTTCTTAGATGACAATTTGAATTCATACACATAATATGTCCTTTTCTTGATGACAATTTCATCAATGATATTGTTAGATCTTAGTGCTGCAAGTGGCTACTTATTATCTTGTGATCTTTGTTGACCAGCTAACTATAGGGCTGTTTGTTGCCTTGCGTTGACTTCTTTGAACATTAAGAGGAGCTCAATTCTTTTGCAGTATTTCTTCGAGACGGGCCAAGGTACTAGGTACAACCTGAAATACTTTCTGAAATATGTTAAGGATCCAAGGTCCATTTAGATGACAGAACCCCTTTGATCCATGTTATCTGCTACATTTATTATGAATGACGTAGAAAGATATGTGGTGACATGTACTATTGCTATCTTGAGGTAACTTGTGTTTGGTTCACTTATTTAAATAGAACAAGAACAAATCTTGGTTTAAGAGAAATTGGGTTAAAACTCCACTTTTTTATGTCTTACCGTGTCTATCATTGCTTTCAATTTATGTTATTTTGCTTTACATGTATATTCCTTGAGCTCCTAGATGTACATTAACATGGTTTAATTGCCAACATTTGAATTTGTTTCCAGTTCTCTCCCCTGAACAGGTCTCTAAGATGGAGCATATTTTACCCATGTGGACAAGTTCCTGGTATTCTAAGAAGGTGAAATTGCTGCATACCCAAGTTCTATTGGGTGTGAGAGTTTCTTCACTTGATCACAGGGACATGTGAGTTTTGAAGTTTTTCGGCCAACTTTTTGACTGTCACAATGCATATGAATCTGCATACCCCAAATGAGGCACCTTTTTTCCCAAATTATTATTTCTTCAATTCCAGATTTAAGTATCAGTTAGAATCATTTGCAGAATTATGATTTCTTTATTTGATTAAGTGATGGCCCTAATCAAATAGGTTACGTACAACTGTTAGTATAGTTATGAAGTGTTTTTGAGTCGAGCATGATGAACTTTGTGTCATGTGAACGACTTTGACCTTAGTGCTGCAAAATCTTAAAATACTTCTGCAAAAACCTGACAGTTTTATTAATATTCTGAAACAGGGTGGAGCTACTGCTTTGTGCAGGATCTCATTATAGAAAAGGTTTACTCCATGTTCTTCTTCCCAGTCATTGTTTTTTCAATATAAAACAAGTGATCAATGTTATGTATTATTTTCATTGATTTTTTTTAGCAAAGTATTTGTTACTGGAGAGGAACAGAATCGTCTCTATCATACTACACAAAGATTCCACAGCTTCGGATGTCTTGCAATCATTTATTCATGCACTTGCTGCGGTAAAACTTAAGGAAAAATGTAATTCTGTGCATATGGAGAGCCAATTATGGATGAATGCACATTATGAAGTTTTCCTTCAGAAGGTATCTCTTTCATTTCTTCTCCTAATAATTTTGCTCTTTAGAATGAACTGGCTCTGAAATCATCAATTGCAATATGTCCGACGTTAGGTGAACTAATTTTGAGAGGAAATACTTCATTTGCTATGATGCAGCAACATAGTGAACTAGTTTTCTCTTGTTTTACTGAAAGAGTAAAAAGTGAAAGTTTGATCGAGGGAGAAAACTCAGACATCTAGATGGTTGGAATTAACAAGAACAACTAGTTCGATATTGAGATCAGCTGAATTGAGAATGTAATGTCCCCTGGAAATTGGAATTTGTTTTCATCCTTGAAGAAAGTTGGTGACAAGCTAGCACTTAGATTGTAACTTTAATCTTTTTGGATATCATCTAATTTCTTTTGCTTTTGGCATCTGGCAGCTAAGGTCTTCAGGTTGGAAAACAGAACGCCTGCTTTCCTCTTCAATTGTTTGGAAGGCAAACTGGATATCTGAGCCTTCAGATGATAAGACGGATTAGATTATTTCACAAAAAGAGAGTTTGTGGGACCTGAGATGGACAACTACAGTAAACTTGATGCACTGAATCACTTGATTTGACGCTAGGATTGCCATTGAAGATTGACGACAAGAATTCTCTATTGGCAGAAAAATGTTGATATAGAACATAACACTGAACG
Source organism: Erythroxylum oxycarpum (assembly GCA_025629785.1). Classification (NCBI taxonomy): domain Eukaryota; kingdom Viridiplantae; phylum Streptophyta; class Magnoliopsida; order Malpighiales; family Erythroxylaceae; genus Erythroxylum; species Erythroxylum oxycarpum. The sequence continues at coordinate 19,127,475 of JAOTAZ010000003.1, forward strand.
TCAAGAGAGATCCAACAGCTTCCCCAATTTATATTTTATTCGATAGCATAATGAATTTACCTTAAATTGACTTCATCAAACCATCGCTATTTCGTTTTATGTTTATCCGCTATGCTTTAGTTGCTCGTTTGCTATAAGCCACTCTCCATCTCCATACTTGCCAGGTTATCATTGTTTCGTTGTTAATCTTTATTTGGAGCAACCTAAGACGCACAGACATGGAAACGGGATACACCAATTTTTAAAATTTGATGGACACGAAAACAGTATATTATATATATATACTGTTTCCATGTCTACCAAATTTTAGAAGTTGACGTGTCCCTGTATTTGTGTCGCGTGTTCGTATCTGTGTGTGTATATACACACAATTTAGAAATAAGAAAAAAAAATTAGAATTCATAAAAATCATATACTAGTGTGATAAAAATCGAATGTTGTACTGTTTTAAGCAAACTCAAATAACTGTTTTAAAAAATTATGACAATACTATTTAGCTGGAACCAAAACACTTTAACCCTTGCAAAGATGGAGACATGGAAACAGAGGAGGAGATTGTTTCTCTGGTCAAAAGATGCCCCAGCGCCCGCGTTCTTCGCCAAATCCACTCACGTGTCCTTACGAGCCTCCGCCCTCTCTCTTCTTTATCTTTCCTGCTATCCAAAATCCTCTCCTTTTATGCTCTATCACCCCTCGGTGACGTCAATTATGCGTGCAAAGTTCTTCTCGGTGACGTCAATTATGCGTGCAAAGTTCTTGTTCAAATCGCTCCTCCCGCCGTTTATGCCTATAATTCTATTTTAAGGGGCTTTTTGATTGCTGAAAACCCAAGGCAACCGGTTTATTTGTTTAGAAAGATAGTGAAGAGAGGATACCCAAAACCTAACACATTTTTTCTTCGTTTTTCTCATAAACTGCCGTATCTAAGCCGACTCCAGATATTTCCGAGCCAATAAAAATTATTTTTTAATACTGACGACACATACAAATACGTGTTGGACATGTGTCCGACACGCATACATGGTTCTATTTTGCCGTGTCGGTGTTACGTAGAGAGCAACTTTGATCAATTGAGTTCGGACTTGCGATTCCGGTCAATCTCTCTCTCCCTCTCTCCTAGATTCCTTTCTGTAGTTCCTCGATTGATTTCTCCTCCGTCGAGAAATAATTCATTTGTGCATCAATTAGTATCATAGCTCTTTCGGGCATAAATATTGAGCTTTGGAAAAGGGCATTAGCACTCAGGAGATGAGGCAATGGAGGATTCCGTCAAAAGGGCAATTCCAAGAGTGGATTCAAGAAGGATTCTTACAAACAGGTGAGGAACTAGGGACGAATGGAAGAATGCGTCAAAAAGCAGCTACGATAGTAGATTAAAGAAGGATTCTTACAAAGAGTTCTGGACTGAGTTGATTGAAGGAAATTAAGAATGACAAATCAACTTTAGTCTAGGCTAGGTTTAAGTCAACTGGACTGATTCGGACTCAAATTCTAAAACGACATAATTTTGAACTATTTATTTGGACCTTGGACTATAAAAAAAAATCAGTAATATGAAAAATATTTTCTTTTATGACAAAAGGGTCAATTTTGATCTTAAGTTTTACATCAATTGACAAATTTAATTTTAACATTCTAAAGAAAACACTTAAAATTATAATATTTAGAACCGTTAACAACCTATTTGGAATTAGGTGAATTCAATTACAATGTAATTGAATTCAATTCATCTGTTTGGAATAGAAAAATAACTATGAATTGAATTCTTATCTAGAATTGAAACCCACTCTTCTAATACATTCAATTCAACCAACATTTCAATTCCAAAACGTTGCTAATCTTCTTTCTGAACGTTGAAACCTTCGTCTTCCCATAATACCCATGCTCAACTTCGCAACAGCATAAGAAAATGATACCTTTTCATTGTCTTCTCGTTTCCTTTTCCACCGCCATAGTCAATCATCAGGCATTATCTCACTCACTAGCTCTCTCATTCTTGTTGATTCATTCCATCGTTTTCAATTTTTTTCAAGAAAAAGTAAACACTTCAAAAGTTCTTGTGAAGTAAAAGAAAGGCCACTCTTAAACTTCCTTCTCATGTTCCTGCTCCATCTGAGGACGCTGAACAATATAAAGAGTGTTGAAAATGTTGGCTTCTTCATCTTAACAATGAAAGCAGATGCCCTAAAAAGGTTTGAGACCTTACGAAAAATGAGCAGTCTTTTTCTGGGCATGTTTTGGGGGAGATTTAGCATGGAGTACTTGAAGTGAAAGAAATGCAAGCTTTCAAATAGAACGCTTAGGGCTTAGGCAGGGGTTGAAGGGTGGAGCGACTTATGAGCACGCCGAAGCTTTTAAAGGATAAAGAAAAGGTTATGTAAAGTAAAAACAAGGATGGTGGGATATTTGTGGGATATTTGTGCACTTAGCTTCTTGATATTTGGTGGCTGATTGCATTTTATTTCTTAAAATATCGATACTACAAGGGTAAATGTGTCATATAAAATAATTGAATTCATTTTGATTGTGTTCCAAACAGTGTAATTGAATTCAATTATAATATTACTGGGTTTGTTCCAAACGATGTAAATTGAATTCAATTCCAATCTCATTAATGTAATTGAATTCAATTCGTTAACGAATTTAATTCGAAGGTTTCCAAACACCCTATAAAATTTGATTTTGCTAGGAATTAATAATGACCATCTGAAATCAACGTCGATTTGACAATTTTTATTATTTTTTATTTTTATGAGCCCCATAGTATTATGTTAATATGGTGGGCCTTAATTTTTCAAATATATTAAAGCTTATTTTATTTATGTATAGGACCCACCCTTTTTAATTATTCCTTAAGATGTCTTTATTTAAACAAATAAATTAAGCAATCAAAAGTAAATCCTTAACATATTACTTAATAGAAACGATCTCACCATCATCGTTTTGTTTAGTTTTTGTTTGCAATCCCTCATCATCTTCTATTTCTGTGTCTTGAATTCCTCACTATCTAGAATCCATTAATCACTCTTATCTGGAATCCCTCACTATCTAGAATCCCTTAATCACTCTCATTACAATGTTTGAAGGTGTTGGATTTAAAGAGTGTCTGTCAAAAGCATCATCATCTAACAATTGCTCTCATAGGTGAGCTTACTTGCAGGTGTGATTCAACTAATAACATTTTTTATTTTTTGAAGTTTTCTCTTTCAAGTTTTTTCGCTATCAATAATTTCGATTCCATTCCTTATCACGTCCCTTGCCTTAGCTTTAGTTATGAAAATGAGGTTGAGATAAGTCTCCTTATTTGTAATGTGAATTTGCCCAACTCATTTAGGTTTACCTGACCCTATTTTCCAACTCTACAATTGGGAATGGACAGAGAAACAAATGTTCATTCTAGTATTTACTTACATTTTTCCATAAGTTCTTAGCTACAAATGTTATATGTTGATGGTATGTGGTTGTGTCATTTTCAACACATGACTATATTTACGATTCGCTCCTTTTTGTTACCTTTACTTTTTGGTGAGAGACCTGATTTATATTCTCATAGCATAATTAGCTTTCATGGTAAATTAGTATTATGGATGAGAGACAAGAAACCATTTAACAACTAAAACTTTTGCACGAAAACTATGCTACAAGATTATGTTACATGGGCAGTGTCTGTGATGTTTAGTTTAGCATTAGATGGGTTGTTTATAACCTTAATATGCATGAGAAGAAATTTGTACTTGAAACAAAGTTGTTGAAGTCCTAGTTAGAACATCAACATAGGGATGAACTAAATCAATAAACCTAATGGTTTGTGTATGGAAAAAGGTTGGGGGTTCTGAAAATAAGGTTTTAAACACCAGATACTAAATAGAGAAGGCAAAAGAAAAGAAAAGGGTATGCTTTTAATTCCCTATGTCATTCTGCTCCTATGCCTTTATATGACATGTTTTGTTTTTTCTGTTGTGTTACTGACTAGTTTTAGATGTCAATATGTTGTATGTTATATTCTTGTAACGTGAAATACTAGATTAAATTAATGAGAATGGAGTACATTACACATTTATGCTAATCTTAGGCATATTTATATAATATACTTTTGTGTGTATTTATGCTTTTGCTATTTAAATTACAACTCTTGTGATGAAATGAGTCATTAATGAAGTAAATCACTTGTTAGTATAGTTCTTTACGTACAATATACAAAATGCACAAGAAGGGGGGTTGAATTGTGTATCCTTTTCGTGAATACAAGCCCCTTTGATATTTCTTTGAAAACTAACTTTTTTTCAATGCTACTAAGTGAATATCACAATATTTATACGAAAATATCTACGTGATTAAATCGCAAATAACTTCTATATACTTGTTTAAAAATAATAGAAATTAAAGCTGAGAGTTAGAAGATGGACACGACGATTTTATCCTGATTCACCCTAAACCTTGGGCTACGTCTAGTCCTCATAATTCTTCTGAGATTTCACTAAACTTCTCCAAAGTTACAAGTATTCTTTCCCTCTTAGAGCCTCTTTAGGTCTCTTACACAAAGTATGATTTTCACTCTCTTAGCCTCTTCGAGCTTTCAGCTTTTCCTTTCTCTTACTAGAAAGATATTGCGAGCTTTATTATAGTAAAGATTGCTCTCATGTTTCGCACAACGAATCCAACATTTTTAACTTGAAATCTCAAAAAACTAGTTCAGTCTTCGACTACGACTTGTATTCATAGCCTTCGTCTCCAACTGCTTCTTGTTTCTTGTAGAAATTATTATTCAGTTAAGTTCTATAACTAACTCCACTGACTAATCGTCCAACGTACTATCGTATCTTCGTCTTCGTATCGTCTGAGTTTTCTTCCTTCTATATTTTGTATCTTCTGTGTTTTGCATCTTCTGTGTTTTGCTTCACATTTAACACACTTATCAAAACAATTCATTTATTTCTAATATTATTATTATTTGATAGTCACCAAAATTATTAGACGTGAAGTCATTTTGACTTAACAATCTCCCCCTTTTTGATGATAACAAATAATCATAATTTTAGAAAGATAATCTAGTATTATTTATATATCAAATAAGAAGATATACAATTGAATGAGTTGTAATCAATACTATCTTCTTTTCCTTATCTCTGGTCTCCCCATGTTCTTTCTTCTTCCGCTTCTGCTCTTCTCCTATCTTTCCCTTTTTCTCCTCTTCTCCCCCTATTTGTTATTAATAAAAAAATCTTCATCGAAGATGTTTCATAATTTCAGAGAACATTCGTTGCATATCAGTGCGGAGTAACTTGAGGTCTTCTTCTATAGAAACTCGTAAATGAGCTACTTCCTCATGTAAATCACCTACTGAGTCATGCAGTTCATCAACCTTGTCATGAATTTCTCCAATTTCCTTGACTAAGGCTTCATGACTCCCCTGCTGTATGTGACTTACTTCTTCCAAACCAATAGTAGGATCATGTTGGGGTGTTCTTGGTGGAAGGGAGTTTGTAGCAACAAATGATTCTGAAGGTAAGACATCTAATTCAATGATTGTGAAAACAGGAGGTTTGAACAATAGGTTTCCTTTAGGGAGATCAATATCATCAGGTCTAGGTAGCTTTGGAACTGATTTTTCAAGAAACTGTAGTACATCTTTTATTGAATATATAGAGCTCAAAGGTCTAAAGTGCATGATTAGGTGTACAAGAGTCTCTATGTTGAAATTAATACCTTCAATCCTGATGGTTCTGTACTGTCCTTTTGTTATTCTGCCAACTATCTGAGAAGTTTCATTCGTGGTGGCCACAATGACTTTCTGATGCTTTTGAGATATGGTGTGAAACATAGATTCCTCTTGGTTGAGTTGCATAACATGCCTCATCTATGTTCCTCACTTCTGCTTCTATATGATCTTCTGTCAGATCATCTGTATTGCCTTCTGGATACATTTTTCTTCTTCCCTTTATCTTCATTGCGTACAATTGAAGGTCTTGGCTGTATGTCTGGTACAATCTTGATCACTATTCTTTTTGTGACTAGATAAATAGTATACCTCTCCTTGGTCATCTGTGTTGGATATAGTTCTGACTTTTCATCTCACAGAACACCATACAATCTTTTCTCTCCATGATTTAACAGATGTATTGATCGACTATTTACCAGTATTGGTTCGAATTGTACCTTGACCAACCTTCTCAAGGGTTCTCTTATAATTATTGAGCTTCTACTCCTTACAGGTTCAACTTCTCCAAACATCTTCAGTTTCAAATCCTCTTTTCTCATAGGTTGAGAAGGATTAACCTGTGCTGAACTGTGTTCAACTGTCTTTTTCTTTTGTTGAACATCAGTCGGAGTACTCTTTTTTTGACTGATTTTTTGCTTCTTACTTTCTTCTACCAGCCTAGAAGGAGTTTGTTGTTGAGGTTTCTTTCTCTCAAACGCCAACTTCCTTTTAAGTTTTGTTTCTTTAGTCAATTTTGTTGGCACCTCTTGCAAAATCGAGACTAAAGATCTAGTTGCCTATTGTGCTTTCTTTCTAGAGTCTCCACCAAGAGTCAACCCTTTCCCTTTAAAGACACTTGTTTTTCAGACTCTTACACCTAGCTTTCTTCTCTATAAGAAATCATCTTAACTTTCATTAATTTATCTGACGATTTCTTCTTTTCTTCTGTAGACATTCTTCCAGTGGATTGAGATTTTGTTTTCCTTGTAGGAGTTATCTTTTCACTCAAACTGCGTTTGACAATACGCTCCCCCTCAATCCTTGCTTTCACCATAGAATCTGTATCCTCCTTTTCTTGATTCTTCAAGCCCATTTTACTGACTGTTGTCACGTCAATGACGCTTTTAATGTTCATCTTTGTTCTGTTTCCTCTCTCAAGAAAAATTTCAGAATCTCTGAAGATTCTTGTCAGCAGCATACCATACGGTAGGGCATTGGATTCTCTCTTCGTCTTCATCATGTAATTGAGGATTAGGTATGGAAGATCTATGGGCTGATGGTTGAGTAGATGAAATAAGCATTGCTCATCTATCGTCGTCACCACATTCTTCGATCCTATTCTTGGTAGAACACAATGAAAGAGTAGCGCATGTAGAACCCTAGCCTTCAACACAAGAGTTGAGGCCTTCTTTTCCTTTGGGTCACTATATCCATAGAGTTGTTGATTGATATGTGCCTTCTCTACAATGGCTTGAGTCATCCATCTTGTTTTATGAGCCACCTTTGCTCCAACACATAGACATTCACTAGCTTTCTCGATTGACTCCAATGTCACAATGATCGACAATCTATCTACCACTGATACTAATGTATCGTCTAGGACTTTTGCATTCTTCCAGAAATCATATACTTTATTCAGGTAAACTGTTTCGCGGACCTGAAAAAAGTTCTTCCATCCAACTGCATCAATCTTTGTTTCGATGTCCATCTGGTTCTTCTTTAAGGAATCGAAATTAACGTGTCTTTTATAAATCATTGATTGCTCCATTTTTATCTTGAAAACTTACAACTTTTTATCTTCTTAACTAAGAAGATCATTTGGATCATGACATATCAGACGATTGGTCACTCAACACTACCATATTCAGGTTTCATATGATTTCTTTAAATTTTTCTTCATTCAACAGCTTAGCGAAGATATCTGCCCATCGATAATTTGTCTCAACAAACTGTAGACTTACGATCTTCCTCTTTACGTAGTATCGTAGGAAATGATGTCTAACTTCAATATGTTTTGCCCTCGAGTGTTGTATTGGATTCTTTGGTAGGTTGATAGCACTTGTGATGCCACAAAAGATTGAGATTTGTTCTTCTTGTATTAAATAATCTTCTAACTGGTACTTGATCCACAACGTCTGTGAGCAATAACTTACAGTTGTCATATATTTAGCTTCTGCAGTGGATAGAGGAATTGAGCTTTGCCTCTTACTTAACCAGGAAACTAGGTTGTGGCCAAGAAAGTGACATCCTCCACTCGTACTCTTTCTATCAATCTTGTCTCCAGCGTAATCAACATCACAATAGCCAATTAACCTAAAATCTTTACCTTTCTCATACATTAAGCAAAAATCAGTAGAACCTGATATGTATCTCAAAATTCTTTTGACAGCAATATAGTGAGATTTTCTAGGATCTGCTTGAAATCTTGCACACAAACAAACACTAAACAAAATATCAGATCTGCTTGCTGTAAGGTAAAATAAAGAACCAATGATTCCTCTAAAAAGGGTTTGATCAACCTTCTTACCAGGTTCATCCTTAAATAAAAGGTTTGAAGGATTCATAAGAGTTGACATAGGTTTCACCTTTTCCATTCCATACTTAATGAACATTTTTTTAATATATTTCTGTTGATGAATAAAATTCTTTTCTTCGGTTTGCTTAACTTGTAACCCAAAAAAGAATTTTAATTTACCCATCATGATCATCTCAAATTCGTTCTTCATCAAATTCTCAAAACCAGTACATAGCTTTTTAGGCGTTGCACCCAAGATAATATCATCAACATATATTTGTATTATGATGAAATCATTCTTAATGCATTTTCTAAATAACATCTTATTTACATGTCCTCGACTAAAATCATTCTCAACCAGAAAAGAACTTAGACGATTATACCAATCTCGAGGAGATTGTTTCAATTCGTACAAAGCTTTATGAAGTATATAGATATAGTCTGGTTTCTTAGAATCTTCGAAACCAAGAGGTTGCTTTACATAAACTTCTTCATCTATAAAACCATTCAAAAATGCACTTTTCACATCCATTTGAAATAGCTTTATATCATGACAGACAATATATGCAAACAAAATCCTAATAGTTTCTAGTCTTGCTATAGGAGCATAAGTCTCATTGTAGTCTATTCCTTCTTGCTGATTATAGCCTTGTGCTACTAATCTCACTTTGTTACGACTCACTCTACCTGATTCATCTAGTTTATTCTAAGAATCTTTTGAACGTGATCTTGATTATCATAAGTTCTGCCAAGAGCTTTAAGTCCATTGACGATAGTTTGAAATCGTCCAAACATCTGATCGATAGACTCTTCTTCCTTCATCTTGAACAACTCATATTGGTGTACAATAATGCTTATCTTGGATTCCGTTACTTGGTTGGTGCCTTTGTGTGTGATGGACAGAGTATCCCACATCTCCTTCGCAGTGTCGCATCCGTGAACATTATCGTACTCACTTCTGTTTAGGGCATAACTTAGAAAGAACTTAGCCTTTAAATTCAACTGGAATCTTGCTTTTTGATCTGTTGACCATCTGATTCATGGAATAGCATTTCCTTCATCATCTACTGGTATATACGATCCATTCTCTCCCAAAGATCAATAAGAGTAGATTTAATGAAGAGCCGCATCCTGTCTTTCCAGTAATGGTAATCTTCACCATTAAATGCAGGAGGTCTAGTGACGGAGGTGCCTTCAGCTATATAAACGTGTGATTCTGCCATAGATCTTTATCCACACTTTGTAACGGTGGTTTTTGGACACCAAGCTCTGATACTAATTGAACTAAATTACGCGTTACTATAGATTTTACGTTCAATACACAAAATGCACAAAAAAGGGGGGGTTAAATTGTGTATCTTTTTTCTTGAATACAATCCCCTTTTAAATTTCTTTGAAAACTTGCTTTTTCAAAACTATTGAGTAAGAGTATCACAAAGTATTGCAATTAACTTCTAATTACTTGTATATAAAATAGTAGAAATTAAAAGTTGAGAGCTAGAGAGCAGAAGTTGACACAGCAGTTTTATCCTGGTTTACCCTAAACCGTGGGCTACATCCAGTCCTCAGAATCCTTTATGAGATTTTACTATCCTTCTCAAAAGTACAAGTATTCTTTCCACAGAGCCTCTTCAGGTCACTTATAGCAAGTATTGTTTTTCTCACTTAGCCTCTTCAAGCTCTCAAATTCTTCTTTCTTACAGAAAGATATCGCGAGCTTTGTTACAAAAAATAATAGCTCTAGAGTTTAACACAATGAATACAGTGTTTCTCAAAATCACTAACTTTCAAAATCTTTAACTTCTTCAGTCTTCGACTCCGACTCGTATTTATAACCCTCGTCTTCAATTGCTTCTTGATAACCACTTCTTTCTTCTTGTTTCTTGATCTTTGAAGAAACAGTTATTCAGTTGAGTTCTGTAACTAACTCAGATTAATTAACCATCCGACGTGGTATCGGGTCTTCGTCTTAGTTTCTGCTGCTGCTTCGTCATACTTTCTATCGTCTCATTTCGGCTTCGCTTCGTCTTAGTTTCTCCACTTTGTCTTTTTTTCTTGCATTTTAGTTTCCGCTTTCGCTTTGTCTTATTTTCAGCTTCGTCTTATTTCCTTACGTCTTACTTTCCACTTTGGCTTCGTCTTATTTTCTTGTGTCTTACTTTCTGCTTCAGCCTCATCTTAGTTTCTTTCGCCTCTGCGCTTCATCTTATTTTTTTTGTCTCTGCGCTTCATCTTACTTTCTGCTTGCGTCTTACTTTTCTACTTGCATCTTAGTTTCTTCACTTTGCAATTTCATCTTACTTTCTTTTATTATTATTATTATTTGGTCTCCATCAAAATTATTAATCGTAAAGTTATTTTAACTTAACAATCTCCCCCTTTTTGATGATAACAAATAATCAATCATAGTTGTTAGAAAGAAAGTATTATTTATAAGATGATATACACTTGAAAAAAATTGTAAGCACTATCTTCTTCTTCTGTTATGTTCTTCTCTTCTCTTCCTTTTCTTTTTTCCCCCTATCTTTGTTATTTCTTTCTCCTTTCTCATCTTATTTGTTATTGATCAAAAAGAACATGACCTTAGATGTTTCATAACTTTAGAAAATCTTTCTCCCATTTCAGTGCGGAGTGACTTAAGGTCTTGTCGAATATACTCTACTTCCTTATACAAGCCACCCATAGAAGCACGCAGATCATCCACCTTATCTTCAATGTCTTCATCATGCTTCTATTGTACTACTTCAAAACCAACGGTCGTAGTATATGCATTTGAAGATATGACACCTGGTTCAGTAATTGTAAAGGTAGGAGGTTTGACAGATAGGTTCGGTTGTGGGAGATTAAAGTTATCAGGGATGGGTAGTCGTGGAACTTGTCTTCTAAATAGGTGTAGGACATCTTCAATTAACGACACAGTACTCAAGGGTCTAACGTGCATAACTAGATGCACAATAGTCTCAATGTTGTAATTGACATCTCCAATCCTAATGGATTTGTATTGCCCTTCAATAAGTTTTCCAACTACTTGAGAAGATTCTTCAGTGGTTCGACGACCACAATTGCTTCTTGATGCCTTAGAAATGTAATGAGAGACATAAATGCCTCGGTGATGAGTTGCATAACACGCCTCATCAATGTTTCTCGCTTTAGCTTCGATCTGTTCTTATGTCAGATCATTTGTTATCCCTTCAGGGTACTGTTTCTTCTTCCCCTTTTCCTCATTGCGAACAATGTAAGGTCTTGGTTGTATGTCAGGCACAATCTTGATCATAGTTTTGTTTGTAATTGGTAAGATAATGTACTTCTGCCTTGTCATCTGTGTGGGATATGGTTTGGTTCCCTCATCCCGCAGAAAACTGTACATACTTATCTCTTCATCATTCAACAGATGCATTGTGCCACTATTTACCAAGATTGGTTGAAAATGTACCTTGACTGACCTTTTTGGGGTTTCTCTAATGATTATAGAGCTGCTACTCCTAACAAGTTGAACTTCTTCAACAACTTTTATCCTCAAATCCTCTTTTTTCAAATGTTTAGAGGAATTGACCTATGCTTAACTGTGTTCAATTGACTTCTTCTTCTGAACAGTAGTTGCAATGCTCTTCTTCTCACTGGTTTTGTGCTTCTTAATTTCTCCAACTAGTCTAGGAGTCTGTTGAGATTGAAGTTTCTTCTTCTCAAATTCCAATTTCCTCTTTATCTCATCTCTTTAGCCAATTTTGCTTAATCTTCCTTCAAAATTGAAACTAAAGACCTAGTTGCCTAAGGTGTTTTCTTCTCAGAGTCTCCACTATGATTCAACTCTTTTCCTTTCTTTTCCTCTTATTGACGCAGGGTTTGTACTCTAGGCAACCTTTTTGCTTGTTTAGGTATCTTCGAAAGGAGTGTTTCTCCCTTTCTCTTCAAAGTTACTTTCTTTTTATATCGTACCTGGCTTCCTTCTTTATGGGAAATCGTCTTTACCTTTATTGCTTCATCTGACGATTTGTTTTCTCCTTCTACAAGCATTCTCTCAATGGATTGAGATTTTGATCTTCTTGTGGGAGTTCCTTTTTTATTCAAACTTCACTTAACAACGCTTCCCCCCTCCCCTCCAATCGTTGCTATCATCTTAGAATCTGTTTCTCCTTTTTCCAGATTCTTCAAGCCCATTCTACCAATTGTTGTAGAATTGATGACGCTTTTGATATTCAGCTTCATTTTGTTTCCTCTCTCCAAAAAAACTACAGAATCTTTGAATATTCTTGTCAGCATCATCCCATACGGTAGGGCGGTTGAGTCTTTCTTCGACTTTACCATATAAGGAAAAATAATAAATGGTAGGTCTATGTGTTAGCGATTGAGTAGATGAAATAGGCACTGTTCATATAAAGTCGTCACCAGATTCCTCGATCTTGTTCTCTATAGAACACAATGGAATAGTAATGAATGTAGAACCCTAGCCTTCGGCACAAGACTTAAGGCCTTCTTCTCTTTTGGGTTATTACTTCCATATAGTTGTCTATTAATTTGTATCTCCTCCATGCTAGCTTTAGTCATCCATTTGGCTTTATGAGCAAGCTTCTCTCCAACACATGGACACTCTGTGGCCTTCTCGATTGTCTTCAATGTCACTATGATTGATAGTCTATCCATTACTAATACTAGCATATCTTCAACTATTTCCATATTCTTCCACAAGTTATATACTTTGTTCATGTAAACTATTTCATGAATCTGGAAGAAGTTCCTCCATCTGGCTACTATAATCTCCAATTCGATATCCATCTTGTCCTTCTTCAAGGACTCAAAATCAACAAGTCTTCCACTAGTCATTGATTGATCCATCTATTTCTGTAGTCAACAAAGAACTGACCATACAATTGTATTTCTTTATAAGGTAAGGATGGTTTATGAGGTTGAGAGTGAGGGCAGAAAGGATTTGATATTTGAACAGAGTAATGGAAAATGTTGTTGAGAGTTCTTCAAAGGTTGATGTCAGGGTATGTCAAGAGTGTTCTAGAGTAGGTGGTATTCTTAATGCTTTGAGATGCTTTCCCTCCAAAACATTCTTATGACAGAAGTTACCGTCTGTAACTTATTGTTACTATTACCATTAACTCTTACGACTTTTTATCTGGGTCCTGATGTGTCAGACGGTTGTTCACTCAACATCACTATGTTAAGGTTTCATATGATTTCTTTGAATCTTTCTTCACTAAATGGTTTAGTGAAGATGTCCGCCTATTGATAGTTCGTCTCAACAAACTAAAGACTCACGATCTTCCTTTGAACGTAATCTCATAGAAAATGATGTCTAACTTTGATATGATTGACCTTCGAGTGTTGTATAGGGTTCTTTGACAAGTTGATGGCACTTGTGTTGTCACAATAGATTGGGATTTCGTCTTCTTTTATTGAGTAGTCTTCTAGTTGATACTTAATCTACAATGTCTGTGAATATCAACTTACGACTAACATATACTCGGCTTCTGTAGTTGATAGAGCAATTGAGCTTTGCCTCTTACTTGACCAGGAAATTAGGTTGTGGCCAAGGAAGTGACATTCTCCACTCATACTTTTTCTATCAATCCTATCTCCGGTATAATCCGTATCATAGTAGCCAATTAACCTGAAATCTTTACCTTTCTCATACATTAAGCAAAGATTAGTAGTACCTGATTGATATCTCAAATTCTTTTAACAGCAATGAAATGAGACTCTCTAGGCTCTGCCTAAAATCTTGCACTCAAGCAAACACTAAATAAAATATCTGGTCTGCTTGCTGTAAGGTAAAGTAAAGAACCAATAGTCCCTCCATATAGGGTTTGATCAACCTTCTTGCCAGTTTCATCCTTAGGCAAAAGGTTTGAAGGATGCATCGGAGTTGACATTAGTTTTACTTTTTCCATATCATATTTAATTAACAATTCCTTAATATACTTCTGTTGATGAATACAAATCTTTTCTTCGATTTGCTTAACTTGCAACCCAAGAAAGAATTTTAACTCACCCATCACACTCATCTCAAACTCATTCTTCATCAAATACTCAAAACTAGTATATAACTTTTTAGAAGTTGTACCAAAGATAATGTCATCAACATAAATTTGAACTATGATAAAATCATTCTTAATGCACTTTCTAAATAATGTCTTATCTACCTGGCCTCTACTGAACTTATTCTTAATAAGAAAAGAACTAAGACGATCATACCAAGCTCGAGGAGCTTGTTTCAAGCCATACAAAGCTTTATAAAGTCTATAGACATGGTCCGGTTTCTTAATATCCTCGAAACTAGGAGGTTGCTTTACATAAACCTCTTCATCTATAAAGTCATTTAGAAATGCACTCTTCACATCCATTTGAAATAGCTTTATGTCATAACAGATAGCATATGCAAGCAAAATCCTAATAGCTTCTAATCTTGCCACAGGAGCATAAGTCTCATTGTATTTTATTCCTTCCTGCTGCTTATAGCCTTTTGCTACTAATCTTGCTTTGTTACGACTCACTCTACCTGATTCGTCTAGCTTACTCTTAAAAACCCATCTAGTTCCTATAATGGAGTTTTTTTGGGGTCTGGGAACTAAGGATCAAACTTTATTCCTAGTAAACAGGTTCAACTCCTCTTGCATTGCTAAAATCCAAGCTTCATCTTAAAGGCTTCATCAATTTTCTTAGGCTCTATTTCAGAGATAAACGTTGCATTAGCTTCTCTTCTGAATTTGGACCTGGTTTGCACACCTTCTGAGGTCTCTCCTATAATCAACTCTTCTGGATGAGAACTCTTATATCTCCAATCTCTTTTCAAATCAAGAGTATCAAGAATATCTTCATCTTTGTCTAAAAGAGTTTCTAATGGTGATACATCTTCACTATCAACCAAAGGTACTGATAGGGTTTCATTATCAGTATCATCTCCCTTCCTTGGTTGAGAACTATCATCAAACTTGACTCGAATGGTCTCCTCAACAGTCTTAGAGGTAAGGTTGTAAACCCTATAAGCTTTCGATGATAATAAATAACCTCGAAAAATTTCCGAAAAAGTCTTAGAATTGAATTTATCCAAAATTTCCTATGTATTCAATATAGAGCACTTGCAACCAAATGGATGGAAGTAGGATATATTAGGTATCCTTCATCCATAACTTATATGGAGTTCTTTTCAACAAAGGTCGCAGAAGTATTCTATTTTGAATATAACAAGCTGTATTCACAGCTTTTTCCCAGAAATACTTAGGAAGATTCATTTCACACAGCATAGTCTTTTCCATTTCCTGAATCGTCCTATTCTTCATTTCTATAACTCCATTTTGTTGTAGAGTTATAGGAGCAGAGAAATTATGGAAAATTCCATTCTCCTCATAGAAAATCTTGAATTTCTCATTCTCAAACTCACTACCATGGTCATTTTTTATACTAGCAATTGAAAAACCTTTTTCATTTTGTAACCTTTTGGAAAGCATTTTAAAATATTTAAAAACTCGTCCTTATGTGATAAAAATAGTATCTAACAAAATCTAGTGAAATCATCAACAACAACAAGACCATACTTCTTTCCGCTAAGACTTAATGTCCTAGTTTGACCATACTTCTTTCCGCCAAGACTTAATGTCCTAGTTTGATTAAATAAATCCATATGTAACAACTTTAGAGGTCTAGAAGAAGTTACAATATTTTTAGAAGAAAACGTTGTTTTAACCTGTTTTCCTTTATGACAACTTTCACAAAAGAAATCCTTATTAAAACTTATTTTTGGTATTCCTCTTACCAAATCATGTTTAATCAACTTGGAAATTTGTTTAAAACTAGCATGACCTAACTTTTCATGCCAAATCAGTTTTCCTTCATCAGTTGATATAAAACAAGAAATATTTTCACTTTGTAAATCTTCTAAATTAATTTTGTAAAGATTATTTCATCTTTTGGCAGAAAAGAATATGAACTCATCCTTGTTTTTAACTTCACAAGAATTTTTATTGAAAGGCACTTCAAAACCAGAATCATGTAATTGACTGACACTGATCAAATTGTGTTTTAAACCATCAACTAGAAGCACATTATCAATGCATGCAAAAGAAACTTTACCGATTTTACCGATTCCAATGATTTTGCCCTGCTAGTTGTCTCCAAAAGTTACCGATCCTCCCTTCTTATATTGAAGATCTAGGAACATAGATCTTCTTCTCGTCATATGTCGCGAGCATCCACTTTTCAATAACCAATAGTGCTGGTTGCTTCTTCCGAGAAAGGATATCTGCAGGAGATATTATTTGTCTCTTAGGTACCCAGATTTTCTTAGGTTCTTTCGGGTTAGGTCTAACATAATTCATAGTATGATGATGATGTAACTAATGAAATTTCTTCCTATAAGGAGCAGAATTACTTTTATGCTGAATATGGTTTTTGGTAAACCTTAATCCAGTTTTATCATTAGGGTGTTTGTATTTCCCTAGCATATCATTCATTTGTCTAGTACTGTCTATGAATGTCGATAGATCATCTGGAAGACTGCTTATTTTTTGTTTTAGCTGATTGATCTCTTCAGATATATCTACGAATACCTTTTTCTTTATCTCGTCTACTTGTTTCTTTAAGTAAACGTTCTCCTTTTCTAACATTTTCATGTTTTTCAAGTTTTCTATGTACTTTTTCTTTAGCAATTTATACTACTTCAAAATTGCATGAGAATCTTCTAATAATTCTGAATATGCATCTTGTAATTCACTAAATTTTGAAGTTACCTCCTCATCAATTTCTCCTTTGGCTACTAGGCAAATGTTTGCTTGTACCGATACCTCTAAGTCAATATCTGATTCGGATGAACCCAGATCTTCCTAGGTTGCCATCATGGTTTTCTTGCCTTCACTACTCTTCTTTGGCTTTCTTTTCAACAATGAACATTTAGACTTGTAATGTCCCGGTTTATTGCATTCGTAGCATATGACGAATGTTTTCTCATTCTTTCCTTCATCTTTGCTATTCTTCTTAAAGGATAACTCTTTGTTTCCTTTTGCCTTTTTCTTCCACATGCGTCTGATCTTCCTCTAGGTAAAGGATATCATCTTCTTAACTTGAATCTTGATCTGACTCACTGGAGTCGTCATTCTTGACTTCCTCGATCTTTAATGCTTTTGACGATGAACTACTCTTCCTCTGATTTTTATGATTCTTCTGGCCAACCTTCAATGTTATGGATTTATCCCGTCTGGGTTTATCTTCTGCATCGAGTTCCACTTCATGTATCTTCAGGAATCCAAGTAATTCGTCAAGCTTCAACATCTAAATTCCTTGGCTTCTTGTACTGTGGTGACTTTTGGTCTCCATCTCTTTGGTAGACTTCTGAGGATCTTTCTAACGTAATCTTGATTGTCATAAGTTCTGCTGATGCTTTAAGTCCATTAATGATAGTTTGAAATCTTCCAAATATCTGATCGATAGACTATTCGTCCTTCATCTTGAACAGCTCATATTGGTCTACAAGAATGCTTATCTTAGATTCCTTTACTTGGTTAGTGCCTTCGTGTGTGATGGATAGCGTATCCCACATCTCCTTTACAGTGTCGCATCCGTGAACTTTATCATACTTACTTTTGCTTACGACACAGCTTAAAAAGAACTTGGCCTTCTAATTCAGCTGGAATCTTGCTTTTTGATCTACAGACCATCTGATTTATGGAATAGCATTTCCTTCTTTATCTACCGGCGTATACGGTCCATTTTCTATTATCTCCTAAAGGTCGATATGAGTAGATTCAATGAAGAGTCGCATCTTGTCTTTCCAGTAATGACAGCCTTCTCCATTGAACACAGGAGGTCTAGTGACGGAAGCACCCTCAGCTATATATACGTGTGATTCTGCCATTGATCTTTATTCACACTTTGTGATGGTGGTTCTTGGACCCCGAGATCTTACCAATTGAAGTAAATCACACGTTAGTATAGACTTAATATTCGATATACAAAACATACAAGAAGGGGGGGTTGAATTGTGTATCCTTTTCTTGAATACAATCCCCTTTTTAAAACTTCTTTTAAAAACTCACTTTTTCAAAACTATTGAATAACAGCTTTTCGAAGTATTGCAATTCGCTTCTAAAAACTTGTATAAAACAAAAAAAATAAAAGTTAATACTTGAGAGTAAGAATCGACACAGCAGATTTATACTAGTTCACCCTAAACTGTAGGCTCCATCCAGTCCTCAGAATCCTTTATGAGATTTCACTATACTTCTAAAAAATACAAGTATTCTTTTCATCGAGCCTCTTCAGGTCTCTTACAACAAGTATTCTTTTCACTTAGCCTCTTCAGGCTTTCAGCTTTTCTTCTTTGTAATGAAAGATGTTTCGAGCTTTGTTACAGACAATATAGCTCGAGTGTTTAGCTCAATGAATACAATGATTTTGCTGCTTTCGTAACTTTGAATTCACTTGTGTAACTTTTTTAAAATCTGTAACTTCTTCAGTCTTCGACTCCGACTCGTATTTATAGCCTTCGTCTTCAACTGCTTCTTGATAATCACTTATTTCTTCTTATTTCTTAATCTTTGAAGAAACAGTTATTCAGTTGAGTTCTATAACTAACTCAGACTGATTAACCATCCAATGTTGTTAGACCCCGAACTTTGATTGGATGTTAGAATTATTAAATGAGGAAATTGGTAGTGAATGTAGTAAGTTGTGTTACATGTTTTACAATGATATTTTAGAGGTCAATGCATGAAATGGATTTTAAATATGTATATAGTGTGGGTAACATCTTTATAATTGAAAAAGTGAGCTTGACTAGTTACTAATTATGTAACTTTTTTGAAATTGCAATTTATGAGACTTTGATGTATTGGGGCTAGAAATGCCCACTAAAGCTTTGTAAGAACCTATATTTCGATATTAATGGGAGACTTTCGAGTTTTATTGTGTTTTGCCAATGTTTGTCAAGTATGACTTTGCATTTATTTGAAAATGTGCCATAAGTTGTGTATATGAACTTTGTGAATGGACTTTGAGGTTGATTTCAAAATTTATTCCAAAATTTTGTATTTTGTGGCTTATGTATGATTTGAGAAATGGCTTGATGCTTGTCATAGGAATGTG
>JAOTAZ010000003.1:19172132-19187247 GCA_025629785.1 Erythroxylum oxycarpum
ATAAGAGATTTACGGTTTAAAAAGTTAAATCAGTATTAGATCGTCATAAAATCGGTTAAAGATTTAAAAATGGCTAAAGAAGAATATCCTTACTCATAAAAAAAAATTGAATGGTTACTCATCAAAATTTTAAAGTTTAACTAAAAATGAGATTGTTAAATAAAAATTAATCGATTTATTTTGGTTTATAAAAATTAATTAGTTTACAAAAACTAACTGATTAATTGATAAATTGATAAGTTTTTAACAACAAATATTATTAAACTAAATATAACATAAAAATTACCGATTCAAAATTTTTACTATTAAACAGTTCAAATGAGTTCATTTTTTAAAACATTAACATTCTCATATACACACACACACACACACACACTTTCGTTCCAACTTTTTAATTTGAATTGGTTTATTTGGTTTTATACTTTTGATTAGGATGTACTTAAACTTTAAATTTATTTAGAGATATTTGAAACATGTAACTATTAACACACTACTTATAATAAGTAGAGTCTTAAGAAGTGTGCGAGAGAGATGTGAGATAGAGAGTAAAGTAAGAGAGATGAGTTTGGAGAGAGAAAAATATCTCAATTCATTAAAACTGCTACAGTATACAAATGTCTTTATATATATCATCGGTATAAGCTAATTAACTAACTATAATCACTAACAAGCTAATTAACTAATTCTAATACAATTACACAATAATCATAAAATAACACAGTATTCTTCACAGCCCCCCTTAAGTTGGGATCATAGTAAGACCCAACTTGGAAGATAACTGCAAGTGAGAATCGTGACCAAGAGGCTTGGTCATGAGATCAGCTAGTTGCAGTTTGGAAAGAATATAGGCAGTTTGAAGAAAACCATTTAGAATTTTCTTTCGAGTGAAGTGACAATCAATGCCCAAATGTTTGGTTCGCTCATGAAAACAAGGATTAGCTGCAATTTGTTGAGCAGCCTTATTGTCACAAAACAAGGTAACCGGAACCTAAACTGGAATGGATAAATCCTGAAGCAAATAGGACAACTAAAGCAGCTCACTAGTGGTAGAAGCCATACTCCGATATTCAGCTTCAGCAGAGGACTTAGAAACAGTAGATTGCTTCTTTATCTTCCAAGAAACTAACGCATGCCCCAAGAAAATGCAGTAACTAGTAAGCGAACGACCGGACATCAAGCAAGATGCCCAATCTACATCCGAACATGCAGTCAACTTAAGCTGTGACTATACAAGATAAAACAGTCCTACAGAAATAGAACCTTTCAAATATTTGAGGACATGAGTAACATCCTGCATATAAGGAAGCTTAGGAGCAGACAAAAACTGACTCAAATGCTGCACTGCATAAGAAATATTTGGCCTAGTTATGGTCAAATACAACAACCTACCAACAATTTTCCGATAAGCTTCTGGATGTTCTAGAGGTTCTCCCTCAGTAAGAGACAAGTTGAGATGCTGAGGAAGAGGAGTAGAGCAAGGCTTAGCTCCGGTCAAACCAGCATCAGTTAAAATATCCAAAATAAACTTCCGCTGATGTAAAAATGTACCCTGCTCATTCTTATGCAACTCAATACCTAAGAAATACCGTGCAAGTCCCAAGTCCTTAATTGTGAACTTAGTATGTAAAGCTGTCTTCAAACTAGCAATGTCATAATCATTATCGTAATCAAAATATCGTCAACATATATGAGGACAACCATAAATAGATCTCCCACCTTCTTAACAAATAAGGAATAATCATTAGTGGATTGAACATAACCCAAGTGAGTAAGAAACTTAGTAATCTCCTTATTCCACTGTCGTGAGGCTTGTTTAAGGCCATATAAAGACTTCTTCAAACGACAAACCTGGCCAGGTTTGGCAGCATGATACCCATAAGGAGGGACCATATATAGGTAGCTCATCAAGATGACCATGTAAGAAAGCATTATCAATGTCAACTTGATGTAAAGGCCAATTCCTAGCAGTAGCCAAGGCGATGACAACTCTAACAGTAGCAAGTTTAGCCACAGAAGAAAAAGTATGTTTATAATCTTTACCCTCCTTCCGATCAAAACCTCTAATAACCAACCTGGCCTTATACCTCTCGACGGTTCCATCTGGATTATATTTGATCTTATAAACCCATTTGGAAGAAATAGCTTTATGGCCTGCAGGTAAAGTGGTTAGTTCCCAAGTATTATTCCTCTCTAAAGCATTAAGCTCCAACTCCATGGCCTCCACCCATAGCTTATCCTGAATAGCATCATGAAAGTTAGCAGGTTCATGAGTTGTAAACACATTAGCCAAGGAAACCACATAATCATGAGGGAGGTGTTGAAAATTGACAGAAGAAAAGAGAGGATGATATGTAGAAAAACTGTGGGAAGAGGAAGAAGAAAGCGCATTGTTGGCATTGGCATGTAGAACAAAACCTTGTAACCAATTTGGGAGGTAAAGAAGTAGAGTGGACAGCAGCAGGAGGAGAAGAATAAATAGGAGAAGGAGAGACGTGCTCAGGCAAAAAAGTATCAACAGAATCAGTGGAAGAACCAATTAAAGAAGGAGATATAGTATGGATAGGTGAAGAAACATGAATTGATGGACTTTCAGAACAAGGCGAATGAGGAAAAGATGAAGAAGGTTTAAAAGGAAACACAGTCTCACAAAAAATAACATCTTTGCTTAACAAAACATATTGTCTCTCAAGATCAAAGAGCTTATAACCTTTTTGTGCAGGAGGATATCCTATAAGTACACATTTATGAGCTCTAGGTTCGAATTTATCACCTTTTAGACCCACCTTAGTAGCATAGCAAAGACAACCTATGGTTCTCAAATGAGTATAATCGGGTTTAGAGTGAAATAATATTTCATGGGGACTTTTCCAATGCAAAATGGGTGTTGGCATTTTGTTAATGAGATAGGTGGCTGACAAAAGACACTCTCCCCAAAAATGATTAGGCAAATTGGCATGTAGTTTAAGAGATCTAGCTATGTCAAGTAAGTGTCTATATTTTCTTTCAACAATGCCATTTTGTTGTGGGGTATAGTTCATTGATTTCTGATGAATAATTCCTGTAGCTCTCGTAAACTGGCGACATTGTGAGTTAATAAACTCAAAACCATTGTCAGTCCTCACATACTTGGGTGTTGTTGAAAAATTATTTTGTATGTATTTCACAAAAGAAACAAAGGTACTACTAACTTGTTTCTTACTTTGCAAAAGATAGGTCCAAGTAACACGAGAAAAATCATCCACTATGGTAAGAAAATATCTAGAACCATCAAGATTACAAGCTTTATACGGTCCCCAAAGATCATATGAATAAGCTCAAAAATAATGGAAGAGGAATGTGTGCTTCTTGGAAAAGGAATTCGATGAGATTTAGACAATTTGCAAGTATCATAAAACAATTTATTGATATCAAACTATTTACAATCAGCCACATGAGAAAGTTTAGAAGCTGAAGAATGCCCTAATCTTGCATGAAAAGTATGCAAGTCTACATTATTTGGAGTGACAAGACATGAATGCTTAACATCAACTAAAGAATTCTCCATATGGGATGAATTCTGTAAGAATTGGACATAATGGTCTACAAAAGTATCATGAGGATCAACCACAAGGTAGTATAATCCTTTTATGCCTTTGCCAACAGCAACAACTTTGCTAGTGATAGGGTCATGAAAGGTACAACAAGAAATATGAAAATATGCCTCGAGTTTTTCAGATTTAAATAACTTTCCAACAGAAAGAAGATTGTACCTAAGCTCGGGAACATATAGCACATTATGCAGAGTTAAAGTGGAAGTGATGGGTATAAATCCAACCAGTGTAACCTTTTTGGTTGAACCGTCTAGTAAAGTAATGAATATAGGCTGAGAAAGGGATTTGGTGCAAGAGAAAAGATGAATAGATGGGGTCATATGATCCGAGGCTCCTGTATCTACAATCCATTTACCATGCAAACTATCATTGTGCAAACAAGAAAAAGCTGATTCGGTAAGAACAATACCTGTATAGGTCGTACTTGCACCAGATGCGTCTTGTGAGATAGGAACTTTTCCTTTTAAGTATTTTCATCATTTCCTGACATAGTTGGGTAATCATCTACTGATTCACTTGATTCCCATTGTCATTGTGCAAATCCAGTGGAGTATCTTGTTCAGTCTCACTACCAGGACCAGTAAAGCTGACTTGAGCAACCATCTGACCAGGTTTCTTTCCTCTTTTCCCTTTATACCAATCAAGATAACCTATCCTTTCAAAGCAACTCTCAAATAAATGTCCTTCCTGCTTACAATGAGTATAGAATCGGCTACCATGCTTCTTGGAACCTTTGAAACCACAACAGAAATTTTAAGGCCTTCATTATTGGCTGAAAATGCAACAGGATCTACAACTTGACTGGTAACTTCCTTTTATTTTTCAATTTGTTGTATCAAATAATAGGCTCGATTAACCGAAGGTAAGGGATCCATTGACAACACCTGATTCCTTACTCCTTCATACTCATCATTGAGCTTTAGTAAAAATTGCACAAGCTTGGACCTACTGTCCATTTCAATAAACTTTTGAGCAACTCCACAACTACAACCACATTTACACATAGGATTACCAATCAGACTATTTAACTCATCCCAGCATTTCTTAAGTTTACTAAAATAAGCAGCCACACACATGCTTCCCTGAGTTATTTGGTTTAATGTACGTTCAAGTTGATATCTCAAAGGACCATTGCTTTGACCATACCTTTCATTAATCTCCTTCCACAATTGCTCGGCAGATTGAGCATATAGAAACGAATCTGAAAGCTCTGGAATCATCGAGTTCAAAATCTAGCAAGTAACCATATAATCACATCTAATCCATCTTTGATAATCAGGATTATCAAAATCTGGTTTAACACAAGAGCCATCCACGAAACCTAATTTCATTTTAGCTCCTAAAGCCATTTTTACGGTTCTACTCCAACCCAAAAATCCCATACCAGTAAATTGAACAGTAGTGAGTGACATACCAGGATGATCTCCACTCGACAAAGTTAGAGGATCAATCGCACCAAGAAACGCTACTCTAGATCCAACACTTCCATGGACGTGATCAATCGAACTTGTCATTTTCAATCACTGAACGTGAACAACACCAACGCAGAATAGGCAAATCAACCACAAAAGTCAGCTAAAATCTTTAAGTCAAGCAACAATCACTGAAGCAACAAGCAAGATTGGAAGGAAACGACTCTCTGACACCATCTTAAGAAGCGTGAGAGAGAGATGTGAGATAGAGAGTAAAGTGAGAGAGATGAGTTTTGAGAGAGAAAAGTTAAGTCATTTAAATTGCATATATTTTGGGCATAATTGTTGTTAAGGTGTTGAAATTATTAGCCAAAATTGATGGAATTGCTTTATAATTATTTACAGACGGTTTTCAACACCCTAAGGACGAAATTCGATCAAAAAGATGCAAAAGAAGGAAAAAATTTCAAAATCCCCAATTTGGCTGAAATTCAGAGACTAAGCGTGGGCACTCCTAAGGATGGAATCTGGAGTCTGCAGACAAAATTCCAGAATTTGATTCCAATTAAAACCAAGGGTTTGAAAACCGGACTGGACCGGCCGGTCCGACCGAAAATAGTCTGAACCGACCATATGTTCGGTTCGGTTTTAGTTAATAACCTTTGAATATAAAAACCGGTTGGTTTATCAAAAAACTGGTCGGTTTTCTGACGAACCGATTATTTGATAATCGGATCTCGTCTTCTCTCCTCTATGCTCTCTTCTCACAATTCTCATAATGTCTCCATCGCCGCTTCTCTTTTCTCTCTTCTCTCTTCTCAGATGCCTCCATCGCACCAAAATCAGCTTTCTTTTTTCCATCTTCTCCAGATCTGGCTGTCATCTTTCATTTAGGAGCTTCAGAAAGGGTGTTTGTTAGCACTCCAGTTGTTCTTCTTCACGATTTTGACAGGTCCCTTCTGTACTCAATATCAAACATAAGTTTGAAGAACGAAATTAAGAAACGAGTTGCTGGTATTGTGTATATTGAGTTCAGTGCATGTGTTATGACTCAGTTCCTGTTTAGAATGGAGATACACGTATCCGATGCTTGAGGAAGCTGGTTTGGAGACATGGGCTGTTGATATTCTTGGTTGGGGTTTCTCTGATTTAGGTCTGATACGTGTGCCTGAACTCGTTTCTCGGTTTGTTTCGTGTAGAACTAATTCCTATATTGCGTATTATCTTGTGGGTCTGCATTTTTGGTCTGTTCCAGGAAAGCTTCCATCTTGTGATGTTACATCTAAACGCGATCATCTATATCAGGTAATGATTATGCGGTCTTTAGGATGTCTTTTGTCCTGGGTTGTCTAGCATATTTTCAAGGAGAAATTTTCTCTTTGTGAGTGCTTCCACCGTACTACTGAGGCATGAAAACTCTGTACTACTATAGCGGCTCTTCAATCTTAAAGTTTTGTAATTATATCTACTTGTTGGTGGAGTTTTTGAAACATGGCCTCAGTTATGTAGCTATCAGTGCCTCGGGGGTTCTGGGGAGTTAACTGTCCTTTGAGAATGTAGTGATACTTTCCCATTGTTATTTGATCTGGAATCTAATTTGAGATCATATTATATGCTTGTCAAGCTTTGGAAATCCTACATCAATAGGCCTATGATATTGGTTGGACCAAGCCTTGGTGCTGCTGTGGCAATTGATTTTGCAGCCAATCATCCCGAAACTGTGAGTATTTCTCTCAAATTGGCGTATGTGATCACTGACATAATGGAAAGAAGTTAAAAGTTTAGTTATAGTAACTCAAATTGTTGCATCCAATGTTCAAATGTTCTTTTAATCTCAGGTTGAAAAACTAATTCTCATTGATGCAAGTGTATATGCTGAAGGCACAGGAAATCTAGCAACTTTATCTCGGGTCATAGCATATGCTGGGGTAACTTTTCTGCTTGACTAATGAATCTTCATTAATGTTGTCCACCTCTTTCAAATCATTTACACATCTCCTACACTGAGCATATGCCATTGGTTGCTCTAGTACCTTTGGCCGTGTTTAAGTTTTTTATTTTTTAGTAGCTCTCATAATCTGTCTTCTAGTGAATGCAAGTTGTCATCATTCTCCTAATTTGATCCTTCTGTTCATAGGCAAACAAGGTCAAAGTGACTTCAGCAGGCGCCCATTAGTTGGTTCCACTTAAGTTCATAAAATCTTTTACCAGCTGAACTATACAATAACAACAACAATATCAACAACAAGAATCTAGTAAAAGAGATGAAGGGTTGATGCATGCAACAGCACTATAGAGTTTAGGAAATTGACATATCGCTCATAGAGATTAGGAAAATTATGAGATGAAGGGTTTATGCATACAACAGCACTGTAGATGAATAGCAGAATGAAACTTTTGGTGCACATACATTAGTCAATTAAAATTCTAAAGTGGGAACAATGCCTTGGTTGTGTTTGGTCAGCAGCCACTTGAATCACAGCCTTTTAAAGGGAGTACCAAAGACAGGTAACACCTAGACTGGAATAAGCATCTAAAATAATTAGGAGCTATCAAATTAGCTAAAAGACATACTTGTAACAATGCAAAATTGAACAAGCATTTAAAGAGTTCATCTAACAAATTCTTATTATTTCCTTTGCTTCACCTGCACAATTTGGTGGGCCTATTTGTGCATACGAGAGAGAGTGGGTGGTATAACCGTGCTACCTTCTATACAATTTCAGACTCTAAATATTTCTACAATACTGATTAGCATTGTTTCCAAATCAGGTAAAATTATTGAAGAGTGTCCCCCTTCGCTTGTTTGTTAATCTTCTGGCCTTCAACAGCTTATCATTGAGTACCAGCTTCGACTGGATGAAAGTGAGTGTTGCGTCTCATAGGCTTTCGAAGGACTCAATTTAAACGCAATTTTGGTCTTATGCTCTGATCCTATCTAGGTGGGCCGCTTGCATTGTCTATATCCTTGGTGGGAGGATGCAACTGTTAATTTTATGGTAAGTGGCGGTTATGATGTCCGCGCTCAGATAGAAAAGGTACTTATCTGTGTCTGGAGCCCATTCATCTATTTGACGCATAAATGAGTGCAGGATTTTTATTGTCTTGATAGGATAATAAGTTGACGATGCCCTTGTTTCCCAAGCATTCTTTAAGTTGCATGTCTGCCTTTTCTTTTCTCTTCCACCCCATCTTTTCCCATTTGTCGTAAGTAAAAAGAGAGAGAACAACAAAGTGAGAAAATGAATGAGAAACTTACTGTGAGTTTCCTTCTTGTTTTTCGTCTGAAGCTGAGAACATTTCTGCAACAGACGGTGAGCGGTAAGACTTGGAACTGACACTACTACAGGATGTTAATTGATGATGAGACAACCGTATTATTGTGGCATATTTTAAAGCAAACACGCACACACACACAATAAACTTAAAAGTTTGTGCAAAGTTAGGAGTCCAGGAGATCTTGCAACATGGAACTTTGTTGGACTGCAGTTTTCGTTGAGTTCATTCTGCCAAAACTTCCTGAAGCCCTATAATTCTATCCTGGGTCCTTTCAGGGAGTCCAATAATGCTATCTGTCCTATTGATTTGAGATTTCTTTGAAAGGTCAAGCAGAGGACACTTATCATTTGGGGTGAAGATGACCAGATCATTAGCAATAAGTTAGCTGTGGTTAGTACTTGATGAACTTTTGGTATTGTTAATAATTAAGAAACCTAGAGAAAACTCTCTGTCCTCTCTCGGAAAAGATAAAAGCTTGAAATTAACAACCACATCTTTCATCAAATTATATGAGCAGAGACTACATTGTGAACTGCCAAATGCCATCATAAGACAAATACCAGATTGCGGTCACATTCCTCATGTTGAGAAGCCCCAATCCGTTGCCAAACTGATCATGGAATTCGTGAAAGAAGATTCACTTAAAGAGGTGCTATATGTTTCTCAGTCCTGAAGATGCTTTTCTAGCCTGACTCTCACGCGGGTGTATAAATGACATCATTCGGTTTGGGATATTCTTAGGAATGAGTTGATTTAAGAGAACAAAGTGTTCAGTTTTCAAGTAAGACCGTATGAGTAAACTAAATTTACTTTTATCAGTAAATGTTTTTGGTAGGATGTGTTTTCATAACATTGCACCAACTGGTAACGTATCTTTTAAAAGCTCACGCCTAGTGGTTGGCATGTCATTGTCAAGAGACATGATATGGCATTCTTGGTGGTTGGTTGGATGTCTCATGCACCACTTTTTCCTGCCAGGATCATTCAGCAACTTTATTGAATCTCGTGAATGTTTTGCTAACACAAAATTATACATAATATGAAACCATAATACACCAATGTCAAAATTCCCCAGCCCCATCAACGTTTCTGTCTATACGGTAAACTGCAAATATATCTCTGGTAATTACTGGGGGGACACAAACTCTGAAAAAGCCAAACATCAATGTGTAAAAGTTCTCACAGATCTTTTCTTATCTTTTTCTTTGGCTACTTAGACATAAAAGCGAAATCCCTTCAATAATGAACCCTAAATATTTTAATTCAAGTTCAGCCGTAACACCATACACATTCAAGGTAGACCCCATTGACATTCCTCAACAAAATCTACAAACACAATGTCACGGCCACATCTTTAAAAAACAAAAACAGTCGAGATGAAGATTAATAAATTATTAGCTACAAAAAAGGGAAAATTAATACTAGCCTCGATATACAAAAAAGGGCAAATTCTGAAAAGAAGCTCTCAGAGGTTTCTACCCATCAGCAGTCATATGTCACCAGTTTTCTTTTTCACAAAGATGAAAATATCAAGGAAAAACCCTAGTGGGGTTTGGCTCTAGATGTGTCGTCCCATGTTAAAATTACATATCAACCAAAACGCCCAAAAGTTTGATTCCTTCTTCCCTTTGCTTTGTCAACCGCGCAATAAAAGTAGACCAGAGCAAAAGGCCAGATAACCAAAGATCAAGTTTTTAGTTACGATTTTATAAGAAGCCGCACCACTGTTGTCACCAATACCACTTCCTGTAGGGCCCAATCCTGTCCCAAACACAGATGGAGTTGTTGTAGTAGTTGACGTTGTAGGAGTTGTGGTGCCAGTGGTCGGTGTTGTGGTGCCTGTTGTCGGTGTTGTGTTGCCTGCATTGCTGCAATCCAAATAAATAAATCAATAAAAAGGGTGAGCCTGAGGTCTCTGAAATCCTTTCGAAACAATGAAAAGATCTCAAGAAACCCACATGAACGTCATTCAATGTATGGACACATTTGTGGCATCTAATGTTGTACATATGGAATAACAGATACCAAGCATCTTATGAAACATCTACGTCATGACAGCTCATAGCTGTAATAAAGCGCACTTAACCTATAAATCAATTGCAAATTTGCAATACACTCCAACTTGAGGTCTGCTTTGTCTTAACCACCGTCCATTCACTCACCGTCCATTTACCGTATACTAACTGGTTGTGCAGGTAAACCCAGACGGAATGAGATTAAATATCGACAAACGGGGTAAAGAACAAGCAAGCTCCTTGTTAGAACCACACACCAACGTAGAAAGAAAGAAGCAAAACACCATTTACCACAGGAACTTGAGCTGTTGCGAATAGAATACGCAGCAAGGAATTAAACTCGTTATACCATAAATGAACCTTGTAAACTGAAGTCCTTTAAAGGAAGCAGAATCCAAGTTCTAGAAGAAGTCATCTTTGATGAGGGGATGATTTCAAAGATCAGAAAACAGGAATCAGCACAGCACGCAGGATCTGAAAGCCGTGATCTTTATCGGAGTAAAGAAGATTGTTAAAGAAAAGAGAGGGTACCTTGCACTTGAAGCATAGGAACACGTAGAAGGAACATCTGCAAATAAGAAAAGAGCAGCCAAAAGAAATCAGTGGTCACTGAAGATAAAGCGAATGACGGTCGACCGAACTGAGAGCTTGACTAGTAGACTTACTGGTAGGAGGATTGGAACTTAAAGAGGCTGCTCCTGAAAAATCACAGGATGCACCAGCTTGACCCTTCTTCTGGTAATAACTGTTAACAGCCCAGTTGCAGTGATCTTTCACAGTGTTGGGGTTATAACAAGCACCATTTTGAAGGATTGGAGTACAGTCAGCTCCAGCTCCGCAGGCATAATCCAGGCTCTTTTGTAGAGCTTGATCACCCACACCATCCTTACACAAACAGTATGAAGCACCTAGAAGATACAAATTTAAGAACAAAATATAGATAATTAACACACAAAAAATGTATTCCTACAACATTTTTAGCAGAGAGTTGAGAATCGCGTCATCATAAACTTGTCATCAAGATCGATAAAGGAAGAGATTCGGGCAGATGAAGAGAGACACAAGTGTGGAACTATTCTTGTTTAGGCAAAATCACCCCGATGAAAGGAACAGGAAAAACAAAAAAGACCACCTCAAGTGAAAAATACCCTTCTAGGAGGAGCGAATAGAAAAATTAATTTCAGCCCTTTTTCATAGAAGATCGGACAAGAAGTAGAATATAATCATCCAATAGCTTACTTGAATGGCCAGTGAGGATCGAGAAAAGCAGTAAATAGATTAAACCAGCCATGACTGAAACAAAATTCTACAAGAATCTCGGCTAGACCAAGCACTTGAAAAGCAGCTCAGACTTGAAAGAAAGAGCAAGCGCAAGAGTGAGAAACTGAGAAGTACTTCTCAGTTAATGGCGATATCTACACAGAAGTATGAGAGTGACGGTGGTGACTAGTGGGAGGCCTTTTATGTGTCTAATGCGATTCCATTTAAATCGTTTCACACAGCTATGGGGACAGAGCTATTATATTAATAATTGGAGAGTGTGTTTATTGGGAAGTGAGCAAAGGAGGTCCTGTTTTGTCGCTTATTTGAGGCATCTGTGTTTCTCTCAACGGTCATAAACTCTCGTGCATGATCAAAAGCTCAACCAAGTTAACCCAATCTGGTTTAGGTTCGTTCTGATCAACCTAAACTGTACATGGGTCCCACAAATGTAAGGTTCCTTCTGCTTTAGCAGTGTGCCCAGACACAACGATGACAATCAATCGAGTCTATAAGGTAACAGATGATCTGTTGCTGTTAACATGTTGTTGCTCTCTTTTCGAGAGCATTTATTTATCTAATAAATGAGTATTCCAAACCTTCAGATGTAGATGTAGGTGAGATCCTAAGGACTTTTTTTTTTAAATTTAAGTGAGATTCTAAATTTAAATTATTTTTATGTACGCAGTTGATTAAAATTTAAGGTTAAAATTTTACTTCACTTAAGAGATTTATCTGATATAAGCGTGGATTAGTTTAGGTATAAATGATTTAAATGTATATTTCTATAATTAGGACCTTTCTAAGATATGAAAAAAAATGTCTTCCAAAAAAATAAACAGATACATGTTTATAAAATATGATAAAAATAGAGTAACAGATAAGAGGCCTATGACTTAGATTTGAGTCTCATTTTTTTCGGTCTACTATAGGTCATTCAAGCTCAGCGTTTAAAGAGCTCAAAATTTGATTCAATTTTAAATAAATTTTAAAAATGTTACCAATATATTTAACACTAATACTACAAATAAGTATAATAGATTAATACTACATATTCTAATAAATTACTAAAGATTTCAGAGGAATTATATCACTATGTGTTTATTTTTAACCTCATAACAAATATAAGGAACAAAATTTATTGAACGATAGTTGAATTATTAAATTAATAAAAACAAAACTATTAAATTAGTGAAAAGAAATGAGACAAACGTTAAGAGTTTCAATTAGGAGGAATTATAATTATTATATAAGATTCATTATATCATAGTTGAAATAATAATTAACTTAATATATTTATGTCATTTCTCCAAATAGACAAATATGTCCAAATAGGTAACTATCACTTCTTGGTGCACAATTCAATCTAATTAAACTCGGAAAGCATATTTAATATATTTTATAACAATATTAATCTAGGACATTTCATTCTATAGATGTAATATGTTTTTTTTTCATAATATACAGATCATACTTCTCCTCTTAATTCTTTATATAATCCTTAAGATTGAATCCATGGTAGACAGTCACAAATCCAACAATTAAGGGTAAGAGAATAAATTTAATGAAATAAATAATCATATTATACACTAATAATCAAAATATCCATCTCAAGCTACATCTCAAACCATAGCTAAAGTTTTTAACCACTAAATATAATAAACACAAAACCAACACAAATTAATTATAACACAAGGAAAGAATGAAGAAAAGAATTTAAAAAATTGTTTTGGACCTCCGCTAATCTTGCTCTTAATTCTCTTTTGATGCTAAGAAAGAATAAAATTACAAAAACTTAACGATAGTTTTTATAGTTATGCTTACAAAATAGAGTCTCAAGTTGCTTAAACTTGTGATTTAATGTATTCTCAAAAATTGTGTAAAAGAATTATCATCACACTAACATCAACACTGGTGCTAGTTTTGTTCTAAAATTTTGGTTGCCTTAATTTAACGTATAACTAACGTCAGTTTTATTTTGTAACTTTCTACGTGACAGCATGTCAAGTTCAATGTTGGTTACAAATACTGTTCTGGCGCTAGTTTTATACTATTTCTCAACCTTTTAAACCTTACAAGCGATAGGTGCCTATCTCTTTGATGTGTCTAATGCCTCTTTTTTTTTACTGTTTCTCCAATTCTCTAATTTGACACCTTTAAGCATGAATTTACCTCCAACATTTTCTACAAAATTATTGTCCTTTTAATTAGCTTCTAAAGACTCTAAAATCTCCTCAATTGGACAACTATGAAGAAAGTTGCACTCAATTTTGAGATTTCTCTTTACATTTATCACCTACAATATAATGAACTACATATGAGAAAGCATTATATAATCTATATAAAACGTACTATAAAAGTGCTAAATTACAACCAATTTAACCTTTAATAACATGTAAAACATAGCTATATCACTATAAAGCAACCATTCAAGACTTAAGAATTTATTATAGTTTCATTACTTCTTAATATAGTAGGCATTTAATAAGGCAATTAGCTCAAATAATGCAAGGCAAACATATAAACTTGTAAAGGAGATGAATAAATATAGAAGAGCAATCGAGAGATGTGGTGAGACCAAACATAGAAAAGCAACGGTAAAAGTTAGATGTGAAACAAAAGCATAGCAAATGTCACCATTTAATTTTCTTTTTCTTACAGATTGGTAGATCCGTTAACTACTTCAACTAAATTAAAACTAAAAATAAGCATTGTTGATAAGATGTTATTTTGATACATTAATTGGAATTATCTCTTTTTTTTGATATATTTTGGTACATAAATAGGAAAATTAATATTTATTTCGTTTAAGGGATGAAAAATGGAGATTGCATAAAATTAGAGCATTATTGGCGAAGATCATGACTTTGGAAAAAAGTAGATAGATTATTGCAGTGGATAAGGTAAGATCATGCGTAACGTCAGATTCGCTTGAAGAGTTGGAGTTTAGTTAGGAAACTTCTTTCCATCCCTATTATGTAGGGATTTAGATTGGTTTTAGATACAAATCTTTGCAAGATGGGATTAGACTTTGGTTTAGGTAGAAAAACAAGAGCAGGGAGGTCTAAACCCTCTCTAACCATTCTCTTTCCTTTTCTTCTTAGTTTTCTTTCAAACTTTCATCTTTCTTCCATCTTTAGTGTTGAAACTTAAGTCATGTTTGCCTAAACTCAATTATTCTAATTGAAGAGGATTCAAAACTCCAGTTATAATCTTGTAAGGTTTTGTTCTAAACTTTTATTGATGTTTTATTTCAAGTATTTCTTGTTTTGAGTTCTTATATTTGATGAATAATTAGTATTGATTTTGACAAATTAATTTGATGTTAATTATTCTATAACTATCCATGAATTCAATGATCGTAATTGTCATGAAAGATTGACACAAGTACCAAATAAGTTATTTATAAATTTGTATATTTAACTTATGATAAACAAGAAAACTAAGTTGAATAGTTGTAGCTATATTAATTATTTAATTTAAGGTTTAGTCTTTTTCATTAAACTTATTGCTATCATTTAATTGATATGGAATGCTATCATACTTAGTCAAATGATGG
>JAOTAZ010000003.1:19246745-19260910 GCA_025629785.1 Erythroxylum oxycarpum
CATGGACTTCATTAATTCGATTTAAGATCACTATCAATTCATCAAGAATGAACATCAAATTAATGAATATGCCTTTTCTTTATTTTTTCATAAAATCTGAACAAAAGGAGCTGAAGGCGATTGCCTTTAGGGCACTACTCTAACAATCTTATAGTACTGTACAAACAGCATAAGTCGAGTTACACTAGTGTACAAGTCGACTTACACTAACAGTGACCATCAACTGTGATAGTCAAGCTGCAATCGCTTATAGTAAAGACCCCAAATTTTATTGTAAGACAAAGCACATAGATACCAAGTATAATTATATGAAAGATATAGTTACATGAGGAGAGATGAACATGAGATATATATCTACGCGAGATATGATAAGCAGACCCAATGACAAAGCCAATTTCCAGAGATGTATACATTGGGCATGTAAAGTCATTAAGACTAAGTCGATGCTGAAATGTATTGATAAACATTTCTCTGTGTATGTTCACTTATTATAATGTCATATTTAGGATATGATGAATGATAAAGATGATACAT
Source organism: Erythroxylum oxycarpum (assembly GCA_025629785.1). Taxonomy (NCBI): domain Eukaryota; kingdom Viridiplantae; phylum Streptophyta; class Magnoliopsida; order Malpighiales; family Erythroxylaceae; genus Erythroxylum; species Erythroxylum oxycarpum. The sequence continues at coordinate 19,247,280 of JAOTAZ010000003.1, forward strand.
TATGCATCATTTGGTTCATGAATATATATGTGTTTTACATAAATATATTGTGGGATGAATCATAAGTATATGAGACAGATTATAGATTGGCCCTCTCACACGGGAAATTACCTCTAGGGTTTATGCTCGCTAGAGATGAGGCATGTTTAAAGTTTAATATCTAGGTGATAATTGTGAGCAAGAAACTTAAACCTTAAATGTCGTAAAGAAATTGATACAATGTGATTTGCTAATCACTATATCTGTCTTACGTTGCCAGATGTGAGTTCTGAATAAGTTTTTGGAGTAGTTAAGTGAACTCAAGTTAAAAATTGAGTATGTTTGAACTATCATTTGTACGATATTTCTTGAATGAAAGATGTTCAAATTAAACAAAGTGGGTAAATACCGTAGCATATGACTCATATCATGTATGCACAACTGACCACAAAAAGGGATTAATATAAGTTGTAAGATCTCATCTTACATTGTGTGAGACCCTTGAGGTTGAGAAGAACCTCATCGTATACCCTTATAACTCTTGTTTCATTCTTGTCAATTGAATTTAAGATTTGCTACTTTACGTTATTGCAAAAAAGATCATGCAAGTTGCGATCCTATGGAATAATTCTAGGAAAGCAAATTAAATTTAATTCAAAAGAGAATTGAGAACAGAGGAAGGTTATTTATTTTATATCACTGATTCGCATGAAAAAGTTTTCATAGATGGCTGTCGTCTCTATAGTAGAGAACTTGAATACAGTTATGACTCAAGAAACTAAATGCGATAAAAGAAAAGTGCAAATGCAAGATATGACTTAGGATATAGCATATAATGTCTACTCAAGGACACTTAAGTCCTAGGATTAATTTATTAATCGAGATGTCATATACGCCTAACAGATATATGGCAATGTGCTCTCATAATATACTGGTCATACCGGTTATTGAACAAGTATGAGCAATGCAGAGTTTGGTTTTAATGAGATTAAACCCATCATGTATGAATGAGAGATAATGACTCATATACACTCATGCAGGGTATAAGAGTCAATGTTCTTCTTTAAATAACTACCAAAGGTAGTTATATGAAGACCATATATTTGAACGAAATGTTAAGAAGTAGATAAATAGGCATGTATTTGTTGCTTCTGATGCTTCAATCAAGTTTACAGACAAATAGAAAATCTCTACAGTAAAATTGGTAACAAATTTCTTTAACCAGTGGAATTACTACAAGAATTCAAGTACGTGATTCTTAATTTGTTTTATATGCATATGAAATGATCCTGTTTAACATAATCTGCGTGATGATGTTCTATAAAATGTGAATTATCTTACTTGTTTCATGGGTTTAATACTTAATTCTCCTAACTCCTTAGGAAACTCCAATCCCATTAGCTCATAACAGTCCCTTAGGGGGAAGATCTTGCCTGCGAATTCCATTCTTACCTTAACGGCTTTGATTTGACCTCTATTGGTAAAAGACTACAAACATATCTTCTATCATTGTGTCATCTTTACCTAGTCTCATAAGAGGTATCAAACCAGGCAGCTCTTGATGCAGGTTAACTACCAAACATACGCATAACTTATTCTTGTTAAAGTTATAACTTCATCCGTACAAATTGGATTCCATATGTAGTAGCTTAGCTTAGTCCCCTAGTTTACTAGTACTGCAATGGAATATTGTGTATATTAATCCAAATAAGTATAACCTTTTCATTTGGATCCTAGATTTTTATTTACATAGAGAAGAGGTTCTTTGTTTACCTTCTACAGTCCTGCTTTTTATAGTATTTCAAACCATTAGCATTTAAATCAAATATAAAAATGAAGAGGTTTAGGGTTAAATATTAAATTAAAGGGTTTCTCCTATAGTTTAAAAATTTAAAAATATAATTTTAAAATTTTTATTAAAATAATTAACAATAAGGTATATGTGATTAATAGGAAAGGAAAACTCGTGAACGAATACAAAATTATTGATGTGACTAATTGATCTTAACCTAATCTAAATTATCTAATTCGTGATCCTTCCAAAGTTCGATCGCAAATATTTTATCTCTTATACAATATTTGGTTTTGATATATAATGAACTAGTCATTTTAATAGGGCTACATATTCCTATTAATAACATGGGCCTTGCTATCAACAAAAGTTCTAAAAAACAGAATTAATAACTTATAAATTTTAGAAAAGTTTTAAACTACAAAAGAATTTTATGCTTTTAAACCCAAGTTATCAAGTGCTGTCTACATGATGGAATTTTCTTGCAACATAAATATGTTTGACATTACGAAATGAAAAACCATTAATATTAAAACAGTTATTTTATTTTATTTAAATACAAAATACATTATAAATAAATGATCACATCAAATTTTAATGTATAGATGTTAAAATTTATTTAATAAAACGCTGAAGGAGTTCATCGGCAAGTTTCACTAATTAAAAACTTGTCCTATATTTTTCATCGAAAAGCATCTTGCTGAATTTACACATACAACAGAAATAAACATAAGAAGAAAATAACTGCAGAACAAACATGTCCATGACAATTATTTGTCTACATATCATGGCCTGGCATCCCTAGAGGCCAGAAAATTGTGGACGTTAGAGCCTCTTCTCTTCATGTATCGCTGCTCAAATTATCTGGGTTTACAAGGATGACACTGGAAGAGCATATGTGAGTTTATACATATATCGAAAACTTTAAATATGTGTGCGTGTCCTTCCTGGCCCAAAACAAGACCTTAACTTTAAAGTGTATACAGAAGCCAGCTGTCAGTCAATCTGAGGTTGAGCACTGCAACCCAAAAGCATCAGCCAGGTTAAAGTTGAGATTGTTTCTCATAGTCCTGCTCCTTCCAACTCCTCCATCACCCTTTCTCATCATAGCAACAAACTCAGAATAATCTATTCTGCCATCCTACAAAAATTGCATATAAAAAGGACTCTTGACTAATCATATCTTAGATTTAGAAAAGAAAAAAAAAAGAAGAGAGAATTTCAGGTACATACTAATTATGCAAGTCTTAGTTCTATCAGCAAATTCGATGGGGGAAAACAGAAGCAACGAAAAGAAAAAAAAGTACTATCACTAAGTAAATCAAGCCTAAGTAGTCAATTGTCGCAAAACTGCATGTGTAGATGCATATTTTGTGCAAAAGCCTAAGAAGTCAGTTGCCGCAAAACTGCATGTGTAGATGTATATTTTGTGCAAGCAGAGGCATATGATACACAATTAAGCAGCCCCCAGGTTTTCAGATCATGTGTAGATGTATATTTTGTGCAAGCAGTGGCCGATGATACACAATTAAGCAGCCCTAGGTTTTCAGACCATGTAGGCTGTAGTTTCAGTACAATACAGCACATTTAAATGCACTACCATTAGCTATCCCCTCATATTGGCAGTACCAATTTAATCTGAATATTTTGTGGTCTCCTTGTTTTACTTCAACATATGACATTTTCCTAGTAGTTGCAATAATTTAAATCTCAATCATAAAGTCTCAGCCCTTTGTGGCTATAAGCGGCTAAATCAACACAAGGAATCTTTATAGCACAACATTTAGATTTTCAATAAAAACCTCAGTTATGTAATTAATACCGGTAGTACACAAATAAAGAACAGAATGATATTCATTATGTTAGCTTATTAAAATAGTAGTCTTACGTTATCTTGGTCGATTTCTTTGATCATATCATCCAGATGAACATCACCGAGACCAAATTCTTTGCAAGCCTGCTGAACTTCATCGATGGTGATATAGCCGCTACCATCTTTGTCAAAGTATGCGAAGGCTGCAACTAAATTCTCTTCTCTCTCTATCTTATTTAGGTGCAATGTAGCAGCAAGAAATTCACCATAGTCTATGGTTCCACTGTTATCTATATCAGCCTATTCAAGTTTCCATTAAAAGAATGACATCATTGAAGCCAATAATGTAAATTGACAAGAAATTATATTAATATAATGCAGTCAAAATCAATATTCATGAGTCCTCATAACTTGTTTACCGCGTCCATTAGAGACTTGATTTCAGATTCCATTAGCTGGGAATTTACTCTCTTCAAACCGTCTTTAAGCTCCTCAAATGTTATTGACCCACTATCGTCAGTGTCAATCATCTTAAACAATTCTTTCAAACCACCAATTTCTTCTTCAGACATTCGTTCTGCTATGACCTTCAGAATGATAAAATATTAATGCAAAAATAGCATAGGAATACAAATATCAGCACATTTGTTAATGAAAAGTGAACAAAGACATCAGAGAAATGGCTAACTATTGGGATAGCTTCAGAAGTTAATAATGTACAATAACATGGAAGTTAAAGAGTTCAACATAGAAAACTCTAAGGATATTCTTCCCATTGAAACCATTCTTTTTTTTCTGTTTGAGTATGCGCTTATCCTAAGGAACACATAGCATCTCAAATAAATATTTTCAGATCGTCCCCAATGATAACCTTATTCATATAAAAAAGTTGTTACAGTAACTGTTATAGTCCCTGGTTCTGGATCTGATTACAAGACCCAGCAGTTGCAAGTCCCCTAATAACTCTGCTTGCACACTGAGCCTGGAAGACTTCCTGCCTTTTCTACCAATCTTGTGAGTAAAAGATAAAGCTCGTTATGGGAGAACTCTGGATCTCAGTATGTATATTGGTTTGAGTAAATAAAAGTCCCTCTTATTACTTTACTGCATCCTCTTATAAAGGATACAATAACTTGAAACCAAATCTACTAACAAATTGGCTCTTTATTATAAATACAGAAAATAAATCTATCGAGACACCAACTTCAAATTCATTCAAACTTCTATCCTACTTTTCTCACAGGTAAAACAGTTGTAACTTGCTCAAAAGCCACCATCTTCACTGAATCAGGTTCAGGAACTTGTCCAGCAGTAAAAGAAATTTTGAATAATGAGTGTAGCATTGATCCTTTTCCAAATCAAAGGAAGAAAACAGTTCAAGTCCAAGAAAATATCACGGGGAATCAAACACTTGACAAGACTGAACACAGCAAGATTAAAGGGAGTGCGTGACTAAACTTGAAGCTACATAAGCCATGTAGCATGTCAAACAAATCCAGTTATGTTTCTAAACCAAATTTCAAAGCTGAAATATCATTTTATCAGAGGTACCCAAAATTAAACTAATTAATGTTCAACTTAATATAGAAATATCTTTCAGAAGCATAAAGCTTCTTTAAAAATGTCTATTTTTCCAGCAACAGAAGGTACAACTTGATCATGACATCAAGTACATGACTAGTCAATTGTATTATATGTTTTTGTTGACTAGGTAATAATTTAATGAGACCCTGTAATTAATTCCAGCACAACTACATTTTAGCATCTCAGCACAACTGTGTTTCTTATTTTGGGATTCCAAAGTTACTTCTAATCTTCTATTAATAAGCTTACTGCATGTTATTTTTTGGTTCACGTAGATACTTAAGTAAAAAACATAATGTTTCAATTTACGTAATTATAGATATCTCCTACTGCTGGCCCATGGTTCACACTGGTTTATCCTAGTTGCACCTTTAAACCTCGACTCCTCTATTCAGTTTATCGATCAGTCCAGTCCAAAAAAACATTGTTTGACATCGTAAAATGAAAATGAGTAAAAGAAGAAATTATGAGGTCTGACAGGGCAATTGACAGAAGTCTTCAAAAAGAATTTCAAATGTACATCAAATACGGATGCTCAGTGGGAAAAGTAGTACATAAAGACAACCAATTTATGAAAATAATACAGAGGAAGACCTCAGGCTCAATTTGTTAGGAGATGAATGTCAATTTATCCAATCAATTGTGCCAGTCAGTACTAATATGTCAAAGAAAATAAAGCAAAGAATAACATCCTGTCCTCTTGGCCATGAACAATATACAAGTCACTGCATCAAAGTTTTCCTTTCAAGTGATGCTGAGTGTTGTTAGCTTTTGCAAGCGTTGAAACAGTATCATGCTAATCAGGAATGTGAGGGTCATGCAAGATTTGGGCCATAACAGGAAAGAAAAGCCTAATCCTTGTATAATTGGGACTCAACTACAAGATGACTTTTCTAAAGCACCACTCCGGCCTTCATCTGCCACTAATGCACCATCAGCAGTATGATGTACTGATGAAATGACTTTTAGGCGACATCAGCAGTATGATGTACTGATGTTGCCTAAAAGTCATTTCAACTCTATGTCAACTGAGTCAATGGATCTGAATAAAAGATTCCCAAATTTAAGTTGCTCAGTAATTTTCCAAAAGTTGCACTTTGACTAGGAAGTAGAGATCAATAGTCTTATATGCATCATATCAACAAATCCACATTGAAAGATCCCACGGAAGAATGATCCAATATTCTTCTCAGTTGACAAATGAATAAGTAACTGACAACCAAGTTAATGAGGAAAAATTCTTCACAATGATCGATTAATTTGAAGAATTAAACCAGAAAAGTTGTATTGTAACCTACACGAAGAGCCATTTTTTTAAGCTTATGCATTGCTGAGAACTGCTTCAAACGTGATAATACTGCAGAGTCCAAGGGCCTGTCTGGGGCAACTCTATCGTCGACAATCCAAGGGTGACCTGATACATAACCAATCCGATTAGCCCACATAATATATTAGAGCAATTCGCACGGTTACCATCATGGACATATCAAAGTAAACAACTGAATAAACAATGTGTTGTTATAATGAGAATGCAACAACTGACACAAAACTTCATGAGCTGAACTCCTTTTCTTTGGATCCCTCTCCAGCATTTTCCTTATCAAATCTTTTGCACTTTCTGAGATATTAGGCCATGGCTCAGATTCAAAATCTAATTTTCCCTTTAAAATCTGTTTGAAGATTCCTGATTCAGTTTCTGCAATTGACAAGAAAAAGTAAATGGCAATGGAAAGAAGAAAGAAAGATATAAAACTTTAGGGAATAAGAGAAAGGTCCCACTGATTTTAATACCTGCCCAAAATGGAGGAACCCCACTTAGTAAGATATAAAGGATAACACCAGCGCTCCATACATCCACTTCGGGTCCATAATGCTTGAGCAGAACCTCAGGAGCAACATAATATGGACTTCCAACGACATCTGAAAAATATTGCCCTGTGTGGAAGACAAAGGAGGAAACTTAACTAGTCATTCACATTGATGTATCAACCAGAAGCCGAGGGAGAATTTTCATAAAGAAGAATGTGTCTGTGATCCAGAAACACAAATAGTAAAGATATATATTCAAGCATAAAGTTGAAAAGGCCACTAGGATGTGAGTATACTTGCATGTTTCAAGCATAAAGTTGAAAAGGTCACTAGGATGTGAGTACACTTGCATGTTTCAATTATATTCAAACATATGCAGAATATGCAGCGTGTTCTATTTAAAAGTTAATCATGAGGGACTTTTCAGATTCAGTCTGCAGGAGAGGTTCTTGGACCAATTAGTTAGATTAGAATAAATCTGAAAGGCAAATTAAGGAACAATCAACGTGCCCCCGTGAGGACCCCCTAAAGATCATTGAAGGAAAAGGTGATAATCAGACATTGCAGACGGAAACAATGGGATATGCAATTTCATCCCAACGAAATGTAGAGAAGAAATTATAAAGAAACTAGCCAAAAATTAACGTAATAGTGCTATCTAACAATATTGTTTCGATATGGGTTCCAACATTTTCAAACAACATGAAACAAAGGGTACCCATCCACCAACGAGGTCCATAATCAAGAAATCGCATTCCAAGATGAATCCAAACACAAAAATATCAAGAATCGCAAACCAAGATCCAAAAACACCACCTGGCTTGTAGAAAACAGAGAGGCCAAAGTCGGTAGCTTTGAGCTTGGCATCATCATCAGTGCTATCAAATAAGAAATTCTCAGGCTTAAGATCTCTGTGCATGACCCCCAAAGAATGGCAAGCCTCAACCACACCAACAATGGTCTTGATCAACTTGGCAGCCTCTTTCTCACTGTAATGACCCTTTGCCACGATTCTATCAAAAAGCTCACCACCTGCACAAAGCTCCATAACAATGTGAACAAACATGGAGTCCTCATAGGTGCCCTTTATAAGGACCACATTTTGGTGTTCAGAAAGGTGGTGCATGATCTGGATCTCCCTCCAAACGTCCTCATAGTCCTCTTTGCAGATGAGTTTCCTCTTGGAGATGGATTTGCAGGCATATTGAGCATTGGTGGCCTTCTGGGTGGAGAGATATGTGATCCCAAATTGCCCTTGACCAAGTTTCTTCCCCAAAACATAGTGATCCCTTAGTCTTGGAGTTTGATATGGTAAAACTGTGTGGGTTGGTTTGGTTGATTCACGATGATTCTTCATTTCTGCATGGATTCTCCTTTTCTCTCCCTCCCTGCCTCTTGTAAAGTTTATGTTATATTTGGATCTAACTCTTTGTTTCTTATGGTTTCAGTCCTTGAAGATATTTCTAATCTTTCCTTTGATGTCTCCTTCCTCTATTCGTTTGAGGCCGCTCTGGAGACCAAATCTCAATCTAGAGTCTTTACAAAAGTTGGTATTATTTATTTATTTTTATTTAGGAGGATATTATATTTAGGAGTTAACGACGACTTTATTCTAATTCTTTTTATTTTTTTTTATCGGTAACTCAATTTTAGTAACAATCTCTTTATTTATGAATGTAATTATTAATTAATTTCCAGCACTTTGTGGCCATATTTTTGCTAAGAGAAATTTCTTAGAAGCACTAAAGGTGCTATAGTTAATCCCAACACATTCCAATTCTTCTAATCCTAACTTTTAGTCACCTAAATATTGAAAAATAAAAAAAGATTTTATTTAGACATTAACCATAATATTACATAAAATAGACTATTTAGAACTGAGTTTTAGGGTTTAAAATAAACATAAAATACCTATAATGTGTCTTAAGGTTTAAAATGCCTAAAATGAGCATTAGGACTTTAAAAGGAATTTAGATTTGTACTTGAAGACGGAGAATGCAAATGGTTTAGTTACTTGACTGATAGGACTTTGGAATTGAGCTTTAATGAAAATTAAGTTTCATATAAGCAATTTAGGTTTTTCTTTTTATTCATTTATCTCATTTATTAAAATCATTTTATTCATTTAAATTGTTATCTTCCACTTCTTTTTCTTTCCTCATTTGGATCATGCATTATAAATTTCACACATCAAACATTCAGAAAGAAAGAAACTTTTTTAAAAGATTTATTCTAAGTTTTGACTTTGGGTATGACTCTTTTGGACCAGGCTAAATGAAAATAAAGAAGAGAAAGAAAGAAAGGTTATCTTATTTCTTTGTTTGATTTTAGGGCTTGGGTCTAAGTATTGTATCTACACATAAGACTCAGAACTAATTTAATTTTAAAAGTCATCACTTGACATTGAGCTTATTCAAATTAAGGCTTAAGTGGAGTTTTCCTAATTCATCCTATTTATAAGAAAAAAATGTGATCTTAATTAATTAGAACTCAAGGTAGAAAGATTAAAAATGTAAATATGAACAATCAAAGCCCTTAATTATATAATTGAGAAAACTAATATGACTTGCTGAAAGCCCAATAGCTACCTTTGGTTATTTTTTCTTCACTAATCCTTGTATTTGCTTTAATGATGTTTGAATATTGCTTTTCTGTTTTTGAATTTTTAAGCCCTGATTTTATTTACTTTCGCTACAAAGACAAAGAAAAATATAAAATAATAACCAAATGTCGTATGAGATTAAGACATCAATATCAATTTATGCTTTTCTTTATTTGTGACATTATTCTTTATGCATCGTTAAAACTAACTTCGAATTTGAAGTTACATTGATATATGCATGTATAAAAAGGATAAGGTCCATCTTTGAATTAACTCATTTAACTTAAATAGCCAACTTGGACACAATATTCTTTTCAGGCCCTTTGACAGTGAAAACTCCCTTTCTTTCGTTAAAACTCATCATATAAGCTCTTGTTTAAATATGAATATCTTTATCTAACCTTATGGTTGGTAGGCAATTTAAATCATATCAATAAAAGAGTTTCATGAAAAGAGGAATATAATAAGTGTGGGGGTGTACCTAATGATAAGTGACATTTTTATTGAATGTAAAGCGGGCTTTGTGTTTGAATAGTGGACTTGTATACTTATATTTGAATAGGTCATATGTATGAAAAGAAAATATTTATTTATGCGACATAATAACGTTGGTCCATATTCTTGACAAAGTGATGGAGTGAAAAAGGATCTTCTTAGTATTTGAAGGTATAATATGGATTAAGGTCCTTAATTAATTTATCTACCCAATACATATTTGGATGATCTATTAATTTCCTTAGTTTTATCCTTTTTCACTTAAAAAATTTCTCACCTTTGACCTCAGCCCTATTTAAACCGAGGCATAAAGGTCTTTTGATTCATACATTTATAGAATCTAAGTAGTGGTATGATAAATGCATATTTGACTATAATTTTGTACCCACATTTGATGTATTTTGCTTGATATTTTATAGTTTTGTTGTGTATTTAGTACTTAATTAGCTCTAAGTGCATTTGTAGGTCATAATTGCCTTCATGGACCAAAAGGAGAAGAATTCAGATGAAATCGTGGCATAGAACAAAGATTTGAAGTAACGAAGGACATATATGACCGTACACATGTGTATGTTGATATACACGGTCGTGCATGTTGTTAGTTTAAGTCTCCGTGTCTGTGTGAAACCATGAATTAAGTTGTTTTTTTATTATACCTGGTATACTACAAGCCCGTGTTAGTGACCATGTATATTCCAAAAATCCTAATTTTTATTGTAAAAGGACGTGAGTGGAGGCAAAATAGAGAGATGACGAGTTTGGAAGAAATTTTAAGTCATTAGACGTATTTAGAGGTGATAGTTTTGACTAAGGGATAAGGAAAACATGAAGAATACATTGAGAGATCCTTTAGATATCAACATCAAATCCATACTTGGAAGAAGATTCAAGAGAAGAGAAAGGGAGATTTATAATTGTGATTTCTTTGTTTCTATTAGTTGTTCTGCATGTTTGTTATTGATTTCATTTTCTATGAGTAACTAAACCTGTTTAGTGTCTAGGTGTGTTGAACCCTAGTTTTTGATAACAATATGTTTTGATCTTTTATCTAATGCAATTATATTGATTGATTTATTGTGATTCAATTATATGTTTTATTCCTTTTCTAATATATCCAGAATATTAGTGCACAATTTGATTTCATATTATTAAGATTGAGAAATTCTCTTGTATGAATAGATCTACTATAATTAGAAGGAGTTGCATGCAAACCTAAAGAAAGTGTAACACCCGGTATCTACTTTAACCGGTGCATCGAAATAAATCAGTATTTCAGACTAATGTCATTAAAAATTTCAGAACAGTGAATAATAATTTTAGTGACATCGAATTAATGATGTATGATATTTTTTCGATGGTCACAGGAAATTGTTCGAACAGATGTTTAAAAACCAAAATAAGGATGACATTTTTGTAAATAAGTGGAAAGGAGGAGTATATAAGAAGCCAAGTTGGAGAATAAGACAAAAATCTTGTCTTCTTCTTCTCTCTAGCTCACGAAAACTCCATGGGAGCTCCTCCAAGCTTCTTTCAACTTTTGTTTCATGAAAGGAAAGGAAGATTCAAGCCATTTGGGTGGTATAAAGAGGTAAGCCTCCATTCTAATGCCTAGTTCTACCCATTAAAGCTTTATTTTTCTCTTCTTTGGTGAAACCCATTTGAGGGAATGTATGAGTTTGATGATTGGATGATATATTTTTGTTCTTTGATGTCCAATGACACTTATTCTTGAAGAAATTTCGTGTATATGGTGATTTGGCGGGTTAAACCAAAACCTAGGGTTTTGAAGGTTGAGCTGTCATGGATACAGATTCGTGGCTCTCTTTGTTCATTTTTGTTGAGCTATTTAACGTGCAAATCTGGCGAAACTAAAAACATAGAAGTTGTAGATCTATATGTCTACTATCTCCATGAATATGGCCATGATTTTATGGTTAGCGAAATAAGAGTAATAGGCCCTGATTTGGTACTAGTTCAGAATACCATCAAGATTAAAACAAGAACTGAAAGTAAATTGTTCGAAGACCTTAGGGTTAGAATTGGATGATGAGTTCTTCTTACAAAAAGTTAAAAAAAATGTGTCCTCTAAGGGCTGTAGAAAGGTAATTCTAATTGGATGAGTATTCTGTTATATATGGCCGAATAAGTAAAGCATGTTACTAACCTTAGAGTGACAGAAGAGAGTAGAAACAAGTTAGGCTTGTAAAAATCACAATAAATTCAATTTGCATCATTTTTGAATCGTATTTGGATATGTGATAACCGAATGAGTCTATTGAAAATGAAGCTTTGAATAACCTTAATTGGATGAGAAATGAATGAATTAAAAGGTTTTGAGTCAGTAAGGGTCTGACTCATGACTGTATGTTAAGGCTGACTGGAAATGGGAGATTTGGATCTCCTTAATGATCGAATTAGAACATAGTCATAAAACAAGAAATGTGAGTTTATGTGTAAACTAGACATCTGCAAAGTTTTAAAAATATTGGACCTTTCTGTTAAGAGTTATGCCTTCACGAATGGGACTTATGCAGATTTTTATGATATTTGTTAAGAAATGAGACTTATGTGAGAATGACTAATGAGGGTATATGTATTTTCATGCATGTTACCCAATAGCTTGTGAAAGCGGGCAAGGAATAGAACTAGAAGTTGTACCTAGTACCTCTCAAGTTCAAGAAAGGTATAAAATAAATCAGAATTTCTGAGATAGTCGAGGTGAGTAGAATCATACTACTATACTTGTGTAGTAATCCTTTCTTTTATCTTGCGGCTTGTTGAACTGTTCTTAAATCCATATGACTTACTTGATATTTGACTCCATGTAGTTGAGTCTAGCATGATGTATGCCTGATTGATCAAATAATTTCAGATTCTTTACATCTTCTGGTTCCCTTTTTGTGTTGAACCTATTATTTTCAATTCTTTGACGAATCATGTTTTCCATATTAACATGATTGATGAGTTTTCAGAATACCCAGCTGATAGGGTATATTATCAGACTATGTGCATATAGATAACCCGCCGGATGGGTTAGATTCGGGTCCTACCTGGAGAGGGCAGGCCTCTAGGGGCAAGGTTAGGCGACCTTGTCTAGAATCAGAAAAGGGGAGATATGTCGTACTAGCATGCCTCTGTCTCTTCTTAAGAGTCTCAGAAAGAATAAGAAAAGGGGAGATATGCCATACTGGCATCCCTCTGTCTCTTCCTAAGAAATGAGAAAGAATTAGAGCTCAGAAATGAGAAAGAGCTCAGAAATGAGAAAGAACTCAGAAATGAGAAAGAACCAGAATTCAGAAATGAGAGTTTTGAAAGAAACTCATAATTTTGAAAGAAACGAGAATTTTGAAAGAAACTAGAGCTTTGAAAGAAACTCAGAATTTTAAAGAAGCTAGATTTTTGAAAGAAATGAGACTTTTGAAAGAAACTAGAGTTTTGAAAGAAACTCAAAATTTTGAAAGAACCAAGAATTTAGAAACCAGATTTATGTTTTCTTTGAACAATTCGTTTTGAGATTATTATTGATATTCATGTTATTGCCGCAAATTGAGATTTCT